>SKCR01027183.1:0-100726 GCA_019454045.1 Zanthoxylum bungeanum | reverse complement strand
ACACCACGTCTCCAAATTGCCATCATGCAGCGCATGTAGTAACCTGTATTGCAGTGTTTGACCGATACTAATATAAAATCTAACTTGCATGCGTGTTTGTGAACGTGGTAGAAAGTTATTCATTTATCCTACATTTAAGTATGAGATTAATTCATGAATTTGTTTTTTTAGAAATGTTGGAAATCTCGCCGCTAAACCATCCGACCCGGCTTAAGTGGAGTAAGTAAAAACCCCCGGTTACCGCATGTTCTTACAAGAAATATATCTCTGAACTCGAATCCTGAACTTATCAATTAAGTCCTAAACCCTTTTATCACCAAATCAGACTCATTAATAATTAATTCATGATATTTTAACTTTTGAACAACCTCTCTCTTCCTTATTACAAGCCATAATTATGTGAACGACGGTGCTCATTCTAATTGACCTTACTCACGTTAAGAGATGTGCAATATTGCCATGTGATTATAGTTGGTTGGTATTTTCACATTATTTACAAAGCCTTAAAGGATAGTATAATGTGTGCAATTGATTATTATAGTGGTCAAATTTATTCATTGGATTTTTTTTTGGTATATAATATATACAAACAAGTAGTGTATATACATAAAATTCCCTAAATAACTGCGATCGTAAAAATGTTTTAAAAATATAAAATTTGTTTTCTAGCTACCTAGATTATCGTGGAGTCTTAAACTTTGCAGTGAGATGATAATAAAACAAACAATTTGAAAATTAAAAATAAAAAATTGAAAAATGTAACAGAAATAAAATGGATTTATTTTGATGGTTGTTCTAACAGCCCGTCAGAGGCAGGACGCTACCGATAGGAGACGCAATAATCCATTTCCCCAGCCCTTAAATTTGATGGAAAACATACATGTGTGTACCCTAAAATTGGTCATCTCTGGAACCACATTCCAACACCAAAACGACATGTCACATAAAATCAATATGCAAAAGGACCTCCGCCCACCCAAAACATACAAAATCATCAACATCATTACACAAGGGCTCTGTGCCTGTAGTGATATTTTATATCGTACCGCAAGTGTACGTTGTCAAATTTTAGTATAAATCAGTGAAAGAGTGTCGAACCCACATGGATTATGTTCAACTCACACTAAGTACTATAATTAATACTCCTAACTCTATTTAGACAACAATTAAATTAAGAATAATCTGAAGTTAAAACTAAAAACTAATTTTGCAAGATATTAAAACGTTAAATAAGATAACCCAAGATGAAATAGATTATAGAGTCTGATTTCACCTAGTTATCCCCAATGTATTTGTTATGCCAATAAATCATTATTCTGTTGCATTGTTTATAAGTCAAGAATCCTACAGTATTCAACTCCCTCTCCCGAGTAATAGTGAAAGTATTATCAATTACAGACTTCAACATGAGTCTGATACCCCAAGGCTCTATTCGGACATCACCGTATTTGTTTCTTCTTATCGCTCTTCAATCTTTCTTCTTGGATCTCTCTAAAATATGTGTTTTTGTATTTTTTTTTTTGTTGTGTATTAGCCTCTCCCTTAATTCTTGGACGAACTTATGTATTTATAATAGAGCCTTGGGGTCATTGTGCATCAAAAAACCCTAAAATTAGTGTTTTTGGTGGCTGCGGGGCCCCGGGGTGCCGGAAAGTGGACACCGCGGTGCCCAAATCTATGGATTTTGTATTACTGGATTCGTTGGGCGCGTCACGATGCGCAACAAAGGTGCATCGCGACGCGTGGCATTGTACAAAATTATGTGTTTTCCGTTTTTCTGCTCTTCCCGCGTGCTTCCGATGCGTCTGTATGGTCCCAAAACACGTATAATTGCCTCAAGATCCATATATTAATGTCTCCTACAAATAAAACATAAACGAACTACAAAATACATTAAATGATACATAATCTAACAAAATAGTAAGCTAAGAATGCAGGAATAAGTGGGTATAAACCACACTTATCAGTACCCACAATAACACGTACAAATCAAAACTTTTATTTTTATGAATACAAAACAGTGTGTACATCACGACAAAGAATATAATCATAATAACTACTAGACATCTATGACATTTCCTAGGATTCTAGAGTAGGTGACTGCAACTTGGGTTATCCCTCGTCTCGAGCATAAGCATCCCAAACTTAATGGTTGACCGATCATGTTGCCAACCTGCAAAACTAACAAACGATGCGCTGTGAGTTATAAAACTCAGTAAGTAACCATACACATCAGGCAAAACAAGGATTAATTTCAAGTATAATATGGATAAACACACACATATAAAGATACATATATATATATATGGTAAGTTGTCATAAAGACTTTAAACTTCAAACTATTCTTTACTATTAAATATAATATCTTTCAAAATACATGTTTATTTCGATTCCAGAAATTGAGTTCATAAGGCTTCCTTAATTCAAAACCAAACTTTAAAATAAATCTTTAATATCTCAAAATGTTTGAAATATCATCAAATCAGAAAGTCTAGAATATTTTCTTAAAAAAAAAAGTCAAGCACTACATCCCTTATATAAAATACCTTTCGAACGATTAACAACTAAATTACACATATATACTCAGAAACGTAACTTATGAAAATCAGGAACCTTATGCTCAAATTTCTTCGAATGTTCCAAAACATATCTTATGTAGAATTCCAAATATTCTTCTTAGCAAATATACTATAATCTTTGAGCAGACGGAACACACACACATGTCCCGCACGGATATTTCAAAGCCAGTCTCATCCACATAACAAGAACAAAACATACAAAAGCAATCTCTATACAATCAAATGGCTCTCGTCATCATAAACGAAAATCATATTACAAGGTTTATACAGTCTACTTCGTCTATAATCATAAACGAAAATTCGAATGCACACATCATAAGCCGATCTCATTCATTAGTAGATACAGAAAACATAACATAGATTCCTTACAGATAAACATATTCCTTATCAAAATTAGAAATCACACTACATGCTCAATATAGTTGTCCCATTCATCATCGAAAATCATAATACACAGAAATTGTCTTTAAAATCCAACTTATATAGAAATAAATCTTTCAAATTAGAAGTTACCAAAAACCAGAATCATCAAACCATGTAGGAGTTCATTACCCGAGTCGCACGCAAAGACCTAACAATGTTCGAATAAGACCATGTTGATATAGGGTAGTGGGTCAGCTATTTTCTGTTGGTTGGGACCCCAGAACATGTATTGTAGCGAAAAAATATCGTATAAGATCCAATCAGAATGTATAAATCTAGTTATCCGAATTATTTTCTCAGAAACTTTTAGAAAAATAATAAACTAAAAGTATCATTGAAAACATAAATCAAAAGTATCTAAAAACACATAAATTAGAAGTAAGGTAAAATTGAAATATCAAAATATCATAAATGGTAAAAACTGAAGTATTCATAGCACATCAAAAAACTGATCTATGTGATCAAAATTAAATTTCAAAATCCTTTTTTCACAAAACCGTAATAGGCATCCAGAAACCAACTCACTGGACGAAAAGAAAATTAGACGTTCAATGTCCGAATCGAGCGCACTGATCGGACATTGAACGAAACAGAACCATGTCGACATAGAATAACAGAATTGTCTTAGTCGGATGGGCAGGGCCCCATAAAATAGAGAATGTATAATGTGGTGAAATCATTCCATATTAGAAGCGGAGTCTAAATATTTTTTTGGTTGTTTAGGATAACTTTTCAAAAATCACATGCAGATCATTCATTACAAAGACACATATTTATGGGAACCCATTCACATGTAAGGTACATCACAAAACACATGTTTATCCATTATTGTTTGACAAGAAGCCCACAGGGAGGGCACATCACACAACACATTTCATAGTCATCGAGCATTGTTAAATGACTCATAAATCGGAATATATTGTCACCATGTCACATACATATCAATGACATACCTCTAGCTTTATTATATATATATATTACATATATTCATAATATAAGGTTATACGAGGTTGAACCAAACCATCCAAACCCGTGGCTTTATCCAACCCAAACCTGTGGTGGTTTAGTCAACTAAAACTATACATATTTCTATACAGACACATATACTTATACATACATACATACATATATATAAATACACATATATATTTATACATAATTTTCCTACGCACAAACAACAATCAATATGTTGGTATACATCGCATATAATACTTACCTCATCTCGCGAACACTCATGATCCTAATCAAATCTGTCAAAATAAACGGTGGAAATAATTAGAACTGGTGTCATGAGGAATTCCCGACTCATTTATAAAAAAATTGTGGATCTTCTCAGAACAACCAAATTGACCGGCGTAAACACACACGTATAACGCAAGCGCACGTATCGTTCAAGTAGTATAAAAATATAGATCCCACGAGGACTTAATTCATACTGTTGTTATTAATTGTTGAATCTATTTATTTACAAATATCTAATTAAAGGGAGAATGGAATTGATTGCTTGATTGATTTGGTTGATTGAAGATTTGCTAAGTAAATAAATAAAAAGATAAAAGAAAATACTAAGGAAAATAAAAGACACAAAGATCTAAGGTTGTGATTTCTTTTAATATCATTTTAAAGATGAAGTGGTTATCTTAAAGTTGGGTAATATATTGATTTATTAACCTGGAACACTAAATTATGTGTAAGCCTCTGTCGATGGTCAGACACAAATACCCAGTTTAACATAATTGAAACATATGTCTATGTCAACCAAATTATCTGGATTCATTAAGTTTAAGTTCCAATTATGGCTACCCCCGCCCGACAGGTATATTCTTATCCTGTAAGGAAATCTATTAAAGGGTTATATATCCTCAAGGAAGATCGTGGGCTATTAAGTCTAAGGCTGAAACCTAAAATCCCTATGTCTAGTTCATTTTAGATTTACCACATCAGTCTTATTGGTGATCAGACAACAAGAAGCATTAAGCTTAAGACTTAATAAATAAACATTTAATTATCCAAACTATAAAATAACCCCTTATAAACAGGTGATATTAAAAGTCATCACAACCTCAGAAAACTAACACATAACTAGGACTAGAAAAAAACTTAAAAGTAAAAGACATAAAGTAAAAAAATACTAAAAAGTAAAAGACATAAAATAAATAAAATAAATGTTAAGGTAAAAAGAATTATTTTACTATATACTATTTAGATATCTCCCTTAATATAATATATTAACTTCAAATTAAGTTTAACCAGCCATAAGGCGGAACCAAAATAACCAGCCATAAAGGCGGAATTAAAATAACCAGCCATAAAGGCGGAATTAAAATAACCAGCCATAAAGGCAGAATTAAAATTTAATTACCAACCGACCAATCTGGCGGTATCCTTTTTAAGTCAATTTTTTAAATAGTGAATATATTATTTTTAAGGGAGATTAATCTAAATAGTAACAGTAAAAGAATTACCTTTTACCCTAGCTGGAGAAATTACCTCATCATGGTAAATAGTAAAAACTGTAAAAAGTAAAAGGTAAAAATAAATTACTACTACTATTCAAAAGTAAAATTATTATTACTACAGAACGTAATTAAAATTATTTACAAAACTAAAAACTAAAAACTTTAAGAAACTAGAGAGAGAAACTCTCTCTTTAGAAAGAATTAAAGAGAGAGGAAGGTACAACAAATTCTGAAATCTCGAGCTCAATTTATAGGCGCGGATAGGGGTCCAGCGTCGCTACGCTACAGTGACACGTGTCACTTGCTGATTCACCGGCTCAGATTCTTATCCGATGACATGGCACTGTTCATGACATCATTGCTTACGTCACGTTGAGGGCGATTGTCGGCAGCGTTAGATCACGACAAGTGGCACTGGCGTACATTAGCAAGTCCGTTGAGATGTCGACACGTGGCACAGCGCAAGATAGCATAGATGATGATTGTCGGCATCGTAGGATGATGACACGTGGCAGCGCAAGTTAGCAAATCTTATGTGATGGTGACACGTGGCGCGGCGCACATTAGCAAAGTCAACTTTTCAGATTCTGACCCGTTGACCCGGCGCATGATAGCAGCCCTCGGCACACGTTAGACGTCGTGACGCCAAAGCTTTGCGCGGCGCGACGCGGAGAAATTACCATTTTGCCCTTTTAGCCAATTTTCACTGTTTTGCTCCAAATCACCCCCAGAATGTCCTGAAACTTTATTTATCTACAAAATAACACAAAACACATCAAAATATTCACAAGACTCAAGAAACTTTACAAAATATTAGGTAAAATGAGTGGGAAAAAGTGATATATTTACCACTCATCACAAATTAAATTCGTTAACAATATTTTTCAGTTTCATTACTCATAACATATCCAATATAACATGCTCGTAGCATTAGATTTCATTTCCGTCTAAAATTCAGAAAACCTTTTGAAAAGTACGAAAACATTGCAAATGAATCTGAAACTTTTCGAGTCTTTCCCGTTTCATCCATAACACATCTAATACTCCTATTTCATCATAATATAATATTTATGAACAACGAGATAACTTAAATCTTTGAATTACGTATTTTCAAAAAATCATCAACAAAAGTTTTTGAAAATTCTAGGGAAGAATCCTAGACCCTTGAAACTTTCTGAAACCATTTACATATTATCATATCATAATAATTAACTCATACCCATCATTACGATCATCAAATCACAGATACGCGTTAAATTTGATTTTACCGGAAACTCACTAAACATACCAGATTGATCCAATTCATTCCGATTTCACCCGGATTCTACCAATAGCTCAATTTCGATACATTCTAACTTATCCAACTCAACAAAAAAATTATATTACTCTACAACACTACTAGAAGCATCCGTATACAAAACATGAAACTTGAGAAATATCAAATTTTACCGGGATGTCTTACCAAGATTCTGATGGCATATATAGACTTCCAATTCTCCCACGAATGCAAATGTGTGGTTCAAAATTCATTTGGAGATGTTGACCAACACGGGTCCACATGAAAATTCATTTTTACCTCATTTTGCATGCCACCGAGCATGGATCGGAGAAACCGTCATTGTAGACACTTCAATTTTATGCATAGTCTGATAATGAGTCTCTTACGAGGACACCCTCTGAAACTGGAGAAATTATAAGGATGAATTCCAAGAAGGAAAGAAACTCCAAGGAACATAGCCAAAAACCAACTGAACATCACCTATATCCGATATCCGCCCTACTTTCTCTCTAACCAAAACATCTGACCAAATATACCTTTAAAACCCTAATTGCGGTCAGATATGATACAACTGTTAGTGAACAAACATATTGTCAGTTATTGAAGTTAAAAGATATGATTATGTCAGCCAGACATATAATTTAAATTTAATAGATGACCGGATATGTATCGAGCTATCAGCACATGTGTAAAATTCAAATAGCTGGAATCACAGGCTTGATTACGTCCGGACGAATATAGTCCGAGCTGTGTTTAACATTTTGATTACCAATCACTCAGGATAGTTGGAGGAAAAAGGGGAATCCTGCTCCCCCTTCTATCTTTGGACCCATCAAGTCCTCTATAAAAAGGGCCATATCCCTTCATGAAAAAGGGCTAAAGGATCAGATCTATCAAAACACAACCTTGTTAAAACCCTAAAAGTAATAGAGAGAAAAAAAAAACCAACACCAATTCTTAAGTTCCTTCCCACTGGTGCGAATCCAACAACAACTCAGATTTCAAAAAGGGTATTTTGAGCCACAACATACGCAAAGGTATGACATAATAGCACATTCTTTACTTATAAACACTTTTGGAGTTTCTGCCTTTAAAATAGTATCTCCGACCGGACGTACATCACATCCGGCCGGACATGCATACACATCCGATCAAGTATAGAAATATCTTGTCGTGCTCATTTCTTTTTTTTTTTTATTTTACTTGTGCTTAGGTTTTTTTTCTGTTAATCTTCATTATCCCTCTATGTATATTCAATTGTTTATTTTACTTTTTTAATATATGATATACATATACTGTAAGTTACGATTAATATACATGTCATGTAGTTTACTTTTTGATTTGCAAATACTGTCCGGCCTGATATGTATTATGTCAGGCCATAAATTTAATATATATGGTCATATGATCCCCGTGGTATATAGGATGGAAACCCGAACGTAAGTTCTATAACCGATTCCGAATGGATAATAATATAGTCCACACTCGGGATACAATCCACATACCATTGGGAGATGGCCATTTCATTATGCATGTTTATTATATGTGTTTCTGCATCTGTATGTTTCTGTATTTCTGGACTACGCAGTATGTCTGACTTTATTTAAGTCCCGTCAGAGGTTAACAACTATATCCAGCCGCCTTTGGGACATGTTCGGCTAGGCCTCTCCGAGGCAAGGCTTATGAGACCCATTTTAATAAGGGATATTTACCTATTTTTTTTATCAATTGTTGTAATAATATAGAGATATTTACCTCATTTATTTACTATTTTTTATTATTATTTATTTTTTCGCACTTGTATATCATTAAATTGATTTTGTGTGATATTGCATTATAAGATGATGAGACACGTTCTTTTAGCGTAAATATTATACTGGCATCATTAAGGGAGCATTTCGAAAGGTCGAACCTTACGATAGGTGTAGTGTGGCTTTAAATCATTCCCGATTTTCATACTAGGTGACGGCTCCATTATTCTCTGGTCAGTCCCCTATGGGATTATGCATACTTTCTATGGGTTGCAAGCCCAACAGTGTAGTGGTCGCCAACGTCATGGCATAGCGGTAAACCTCGCTTCGTTTCTACAGATGGCGAATCCACTAGGGATAGAGAATTGGCCCTAAAAAATACCTTGTAGTATTTATGGCGAGATTGGGGAGAATCATATCCTCATCTTTTGTATACCCCTTTAACCTCGATGGTATTATATATCGAGAAATCACTTTCATTCAAGATGGTGGATTGTTATGTGATGATAACCATCACTTATTGGCACGTACCCTTGAGCATAAATTTGCGTTAACTTCGTCGATCAAACCCTTGAGTGAAGAGATCTAGTTGTGGAAAACTCTTCATATCACTAG
This sequence comes from Zanthoxylum bungeanum, assembly GCA_019454045.1. NCBI lineage: Eukaryota > Viridiplantae > Streptophyta > Magnoliopsida > Sapindales > Rutaceae > Zanthoxylum > Zanthoxylum bungeanum. The sequence goes on along the minus strand of SKCR01027183.1, from coordinate 91,620 downwards.
GTATAAAAAAATGCGTTCACTTGATCGACTGAACCCTTGAGTGGGGAGACCTAATTATGGACAACCCTTTGTCGATAAGAGCTTAAGCCTTACATTCTTAAGCCCACATGAATGTCTACATGTGTTGTCATATATAAGTTTCTCTTATGCTTGTGTTTGGGCCCCAATCATTTGAAGTAGCTTGAACCTTTTTTCATGGGATGTATTACTTGTTAGGCCTTTGAAATGATAACATGCCATATTATATGCAAACCTCGTTAGGCCTAAATTTTTTTTATTATTATCCAAAAGTGCCAAAACATGAGTATGATACTCACACTAGAATTAATATAGAAATAGTACACCTTATTTTGCCAATTTGTATATTCTTAAACATTCCTAAGTCTAACCCAAAATAACCAAGATTACTAAGGGTCCAATCCATCATTTTCAGATAATAACATGATCCTATATCAGGCTTAGTTATTTTTATAAATGGGCGGCCTTTGTCTTTTTACGATAGAACAAAACTGAAGTAGTCAAGGTTTACCCTTTATAGCGTAAAAGAGAATGAGCTTATGTACCCCTGTTGGTGCATAGGCTAATCCAAACCTAGTACAAGTATGGACTTACCATGTGTGGGAGGAATAAGTCTAGAAGGATATGTGCTGATGTTTGAGCACACCATGCATTTCATGCATTACATATATACATACATCATGCAAATATTTATGGTTGCAGCCATCAAATCAATCTGTTGAGTTAGTTAGAGGTCAATCAACAAAAATTAAGAATTCCTGGTAGTAACAGTTCTCACATATACTGGATGGAAGATAAGTTGAAAAAATGACTGTAACAACTACTAACTTTGACCACTACTTTGATCAACTGGACGACACCTTAGACGGTTAGGGCTGGAGCAAACAATGAGAGGTGTGAGTATAAGAAGTCCTATGTCCAAGGACAATATTAGGAAAATAGTGGAAGGGGCTTAAGAAGTGAAACATCAAAAGTAAACATCGTCCAAAAGCGATACTTCTCCAATTTCGGAAGATCGATGTCCAAGATGTTGGATGAACTCAAGGACAAGTCCTGTTGAAACCCCTGGAACCAAGACCGATGCCAAACACAATATCTCACTACATGGATCTAAACCAATATTTCTACTTCCTTCAGAAAATAGTCCATGATACAGACAACTGTACCCGTATGAAATATGAGATTCAAGACTCAGTGGACGGAGGTAAGATACTTGATCCTAAGGAGTACCACTCCTAAGCATGACTTTTAGAATTGCAAAGAGTAATTAGAAAGAATTTATGCTTGTCTAACTTGTAGAAATGGTCAAGAAACTTTACATTCATTTGACTATTTCTTAAAGTCGAGGATGGGTTGACACCAAATTAAAGAGATAACGAAAAAAGAAAAGTAGATCCCACAAAACCTACTCTGATATCCGAGTTGTTTAGTAGTCAAGAGTATCGTGAACCCCATGAGTATTTTTGCATCAAACGACAACTCAAATATTGAGTATGCAAAGCAACTAGAGTTGGTGAAATTATTCAGTAAATAGGGATTCACATCACAAATGTGGAGTCTTTGCATCAAAAGGTAATTTGACGACTTAAGGAAGTTAGGGATGAGGAAAAGCCCTATATGAAATAAACTTGGAGAAATCTTGTCGATCATTAATTAGTTGTTAAATTACTTTAACAGAGGAAAGGATAAAATGAACCAAAGTGTTAGTATTAATCTACACTTAGCGCCAACATAAATTAATCTGATTTACACGTAATTCTTGGTAAATGAATCACACACACGTGGAGAAGCATTTGAAAAGTAAACCTTTGTTGAAATTAAATTCTGAATTTAGATAATGCTCATACTTTGAAGAGAGACTAGATTTCAAAAGGAAATTTTTTTAGAAACATACGAAGAGTCATTGGATCATAAAAGAAATTCTGAATGCAAAATCAATGTAGGACAAGATCCAATGAAATCTTAACGGAAGAAGCATCACGACTCCTGCAAATCGAATAATGATCATAAGAGATCATTTGCACACATGCATACATGCAACTAACATTCCATTTACAGGAAATTTGAATAAAGCAAGCCTCCAAGGGATGGATCCAGATGATGGGTGCTCAGTTGAATTCTCCAAAACACGGAGCACCCAACAGTCAGAAAGTCGAAACATGGGGCCAAAGCCCATCTAAAAAAGGATACCGGGTGGTGAAGCTCGCCTAAAAGAGATATGGGGACAAAGCTCGCTAAAGAGAGGATGTTGGAGGTAGAGATCGCTTGGATATGGTGGTTGGGGCCACGTAGATAGGTTTTGAAATACCTACAAAAGAGAATGAATCCAGACATCAGGCAGCTCGAGGAACAAAGCTTCATAGTAGAGATCGAAACATCTCATAACCGATCAAGGCATTATGGGACTCAAGGGTCTATCAATAATGACAGAAGTAGATGAAAGTTATTTTTAGCACCTCTCAGGAGCATGCTTCTTTTGTTAATTCTTTTGAGAATTTGGAAGTAGTGTCTTGTGTGTTTATTTTCCAATCTATGTTGTAATTTCTCTTTATTTTGTTAACAAAATTATGTGTGTTTTTATTCATATAATGAGTAGCTACATCTAACTGAGGCAAATTGGTGAAGCTCTTGGTATACAAATATGGATAATTTTTACTTATGTTATAAATATAGATTGTGTTATTCCCAATTAATATTTGTACTTTTCTCATTTATGTGAGAGTCTTAAATCTCTATAGACATTCCTTAGGCCTGCCGTGGTAGATCCATATTGACTGATACAGATAATACTTGAACCCCATAATTTATGTTATTGCCTATTTAATTTATGTACTTTTTCATTTATGTGAGAGTCTTGACTCTCTGTAGACAGTCCTTAGGCTCGCTGTGGTGGACCCTTATTGATTGACACAAATAATACTTGATCTCCATAATTTATGTTATTACTTAATTAATATTTATATCTCTCTCGTTTATGTACTTAATCATGAAATAAATTAATTGATAAATAATAAAAACTTATATGTTATAAAAAGTAAAATTATTTTTATATTTGAAACACCAAGAGTGGATCCTCTAATATCGGTATTTTAATTTATTATTGCAGCAACTTATTTAATTTCTCATCACTTCATTTTATTTAGTCTTTTATTTTATTCATTGTGTTATAATTTTATTATACTAAATTTATTCCCTATGGATCGACCCCGGACTCACTGGGTTATTTTATAATTTCGACACTCTTATAATTGCTAGTAAAGAACACTTTGTGAGTGTGAGATATTGTGTTAGTAAATGGTCCACCAAGTGTTTGTAAAAATACTAGACTGTTTATGGCTACTTGGACGCTCGTGTGGGCACCAACTCTCTTCTGCGGGCACCTGTACGGGCACCCACACTACAATTGTACTAGCGCAGGTGCACGGCCTCTCATGCTAGCCCACATTACGGGTGCCCACAGTACAAACTATTTGAATGATCTTAATTAATTTTATTAATTAATTTTTATAATATTTCTTGTAGGTATAATGGAAAGTAGCCACAACTCTTAAGATGTAAGAATACTAGGTTCTGATCAAATTTGAGAGTGTGCAACCAATATAACTTGTATCGAAAAGGTTGCGAAGGTGATAAGGATAAATTTGACTATTACATAACTATAAGAGTTTAGGAAATCAATCTTTGGATATTTCTTAAAGATTAATACTTATTTGAAAGGAATTATAATGCATAATATTTTATTTAGACTTGGTGTGCAAACGAAAGGTGACCTCCGAATCAATTGTGGTTTTGTATTGAGGGCAAATTAATAAGATTATCCATTTGGGAATGGTTTCTAATAACGTGTTTTCGAAGTGGTTCTTCTGTTGAGATGTATTGTGATATGAGACAACTACTTTACATATTTGATGTATGAAAAACTAAGAGATCTAGACACAAAGTTTCTTTAGTTTGATTTCACAGAAATCCCAGAGTCTGATGCAGTAAAGATAGCTTTATATTATTTTGCATATTGATTTTTGTTTGGGGTGTCCTGATAAGAGACGTGTACAAATCTATGTTATTTAATCGAGATTATTGATTATTAATCGTGAATCGCTACTTGAGCGATTTGACCTGAATTAAATGACACTAATATATGGGTGATTTTGATCGATTAATCGACCGATTTTCGACTTAAGATTTTCCAAAAATCATCTGATTTCTATTTTTTAGTATATTTAAGAGTTTTAAATTGATGATTTTATGAAAAAGGGTGAAAAAAATATTACAAAGATTAAAAAATGAAAATATACTCTAACTTAAACTAATTATTATTGGGATAATAAATCTTGAATTATTTATTAATTTTTAATAATTAATTATGACTTTTAGTGATTTTTGGAGAATTTTTCCAATTAATCACAAATCACTCAATAGCTCTTGAAGCGATTTACTATCGATTTTAATTAAACTGCTCAGGTATAAATAAAACTTATGAGTGTAGTGAAAGTTGTTATTTTTTTTAACATTTCATTGGTACCTTAATGTGGGATTAATTGGATTAATTGATGATTATCGTGAATCGCTACTTGAGCGATTTGACACCATTATATAGGCGATTTTGATCTATTAATCGATCGATTTCTGACTTTGTTTCCAAAAATAATCCGATTTTTATTTTTTTAGTATCTTTTAAGAGTTTTAATTTGATGATTTTATATGAAAAGGGATGAAAATAATATAAAGATTAAAAATGAAAATATACTTTAACTTAAACTAATTATTACTGGGATAATAAATCTTGAATAATTTATTAATTTTAATAATTAATTAATATCTTTTAGTGATTTTTGAAGAATTTTTTCAATTAATCACAAATCACTCAATCGCTCTTGAAGCGATTTACTATCGATTTTTAATTAAACTGCCCAGGTATAAATAAAACTTATGAGTGTAGTGAAAGTTATTATTTTTTCAACAACATTCAATTGGTTGCCTTAACGTGGGATGCTGTTTGTGAACAAGCAAACAAGATTTTATTAGGGACTAATAAATTCAAGGCAGAGCACATGAAGGATAAGAGACACGTTGAGGAAAAGTACGTGTATGGCTTCTATTTTGCGTTCCAGGTAAATTAATTATGTAATCTATTTTTGTATTAATGCATTATTCTAATGTCGTTGTATATAGGCGTGGATATTTGGCTTCAGAGTACGCCATCAAAGGCAATCGTGTTTATCCTCGTATTAGAACATGGACAGTGCGCGAAGCTCTAACAGATGTGGCTTTGATGAGTCTACTTAATAGACCTGATGAGGAGGTAATAATTTGCATATGATGAGTTGGCGTCAAATAATTTTAGTTTCTAATAAATTCCATACATTTATAAGTTACATATGAAATAAGTTTTGATAGCATGCCCAATCATACTGAAAATAAAAAGGTAATAATTAGTTGAATTTTTTTTCAGCTTAAGCGACTTGTTCAGGATCCTATCAGAGATGACGGATATAGTATCGATCATGTCATGGATGAGGAATATGCACGCATTCTGTAAGGTGATAAGCAAAACAATGATAATGAGGTAATATTATGAAGGGGAATAACTCATTAAAATACATATAAGTTAGCTGTAAATCTTAAATTAACTATATTAGTTAACTTTTTCCTATAGACGCAGACAAAATGACGTATTGACTATCTTATGAGGAGATTGGATACCCTTGATATCCAAGTACAATCCATTTGAACATCCGTTGATGAAATGTCAAAAACAAGAGAATGAGTTTAGACAAAGTGTGCTAGAAAATATGAAAGCGGAGAGGCTAGAGCAAAGACGTTTTAGGAAAAGTGTAATGAGTTTTATAAATACGTATAATGATCTATCATTCATACATTCTTATTCTGTGGCAGAATATGAGGTACTATAACTAAATTTGACATTAATGTTTACTTACATATTATGTTTATGTGACATGTTTAAAAATTATATTTCTATGTTTGCAAGGTCCTGCAGAGATAACACCAATAGTGAGGCCTGAAGAGACAATCCCAGCAACTGTTCCAGTGATATGTGAAGAAAACATACGCTTCCTATCACATCGACCAAAATGATATAATATATTTAGGATGTAGTTAAGGAAATCCACGGCTATTAGTAGTCTATTCATTGTACCTCAGCCTTAAAGGTCTAGAGTTGATTCAAATATGAACGTAATTGTGGATGACATAATTGATTTTAACACTCACCCACTTGTTGGAAATGGTGATCGAGCACCATTCACTTTTTGTATGAATATTTGATATTTATGCAATATAATATTTATTTTATCATGGTTATTTATTTATTAATATGGTAAAACTCTTACTTTATTTATATAATGTAAATCTAATTGTTAGATTACTCTAAGAGTTAGAGATTTCGAGTTACACTCGGAACCTTATATGAATTTAGTAAAGACCCGAGAGTTACTACATATGGTGATATAGTTGCAAGAGTTTCAAATGGTGTTGAGAAATATCACGCATTCTCTCGAATATAAATTATTCATAGTCTAGATATATTGACATGGGTCGGTCATTATATTGGTAAGACTAGTGCATTGTCTATATATGTAATGGACATATGGTTTGTCTCAACAGACTGTGAGCTTAGCGGAAGTTCGTATAGAAATGCATATATTCATTAGTTGAATGAATGTTGAATTAACTAATAAAAGATGACTAATAGATATTCCATAAAACTGTCAATAGTTATATTTTCGAGTTGAGTAGTTATTGTGGTCATTTGACTTGAGACACCACAGTGGTCATGTGAGTGATCCTCTGTGCCTGATGCCATGCATGTCAGAGACCTTTCATGGTCTGGCCTCTGGATGACTGTTAGGTATAGACCGATGCTCACGAAGATCGGTGTTGTTAATATGAGGATTCGTCAGTCCATATGGTTGGATTTTGTTTCCAGAAATTTTTAGAATATATTCCGGAAATCTTTTAGCCGAAAGTTCGTTGAAGAAATTGTTTCTTTGACATTATAAATAATATTCAAAAAGAGTTTTGCTATATTATTTATTAATGGAATATAAGGATGAAAAATTTCATATATTGAGTAGATAAGGTTTTGACAGTATAACTATAACCTTACTCAATTGGAAACAGAATGACGAAGGGATTATACATTAGCGTTTTAACCTCTACTTGTATGGTTCGACGTGTCGTGTTGTTTAGTCATGATTTGTAGGTGGACAGGCCTTCATGAAATATGTATATATGTATATGAGATATATATGTATATATATATAAAAAAAAAAAACCAAACGTGAGCCTAGAGAGTTCCATTATATTGAGTTTACTCGTTGAGCACTAGGGCGACCTTTCGTCAAATATTGACAAAGTATTTTTTGGGTTTTTAGGATTAAATTGTTTAATCCGATAATTCATGAGATGAATTGAATTAATTAATTTTATATCAAGAGTTGATATAATTTTTATTGTATAATAAATGTAAATTTGATTTACATTAAATTAGTAATTATTTTGTGAAATTAATTTAATTGTTAAATTAATATATAAAATTAGTTACTTGGTTTATACAAATAAATATTTTAATTAATTAAAGTAATTTTAGTTAATGTAATTGAATGTTTTTAGTTAAAGTAACTAAAATCTTTTAATTGCAATTTAGTTACCTTGGTTGGTGAGATAATTTAACTATGGTTGAGTTATTTTTTGAAACAAGTGGTGTAGATAGAAGATTCCTTAAACCATGGTTATATTATATGGCTTGGGTTAGGTTTTCTTTATTTTCTTTTAATAAAAACAAAAAAGCAAAAATTGAAAAAGAACTTCACTTTTTCCTTCTCTGCCGAAAACAAGAAAATGAATTAAAGAAACCTTCATTTTGCTTCTTTGCTCTCTGCCGACAGAAACAAGAGAAAGAAATTGATTTTTGTTTTCATAATCCAAGCCAATAATCTCACCAAATATTACCCTACATATAATCAAGTCCATGGAATTAATCCCTAAGTGTTAAGGGTTAATTTATGTTCTTGAGGTTTTCCTTTTCCTAGGATTTTAAGAGTTAAAATTTGGGGAAAAGTTGGTTGCTATTCTTGAGTGATCAAACCACCTTTTGATCACCAAGACTTGTTCTTGGGGAGCTCAATTTGGTGGATCTTGAAGGAGTTCAAAGCTTGGAGGATTTGGAAAAGCTTGGAGGCAAAGATTCAATAAATTGGAAAAGAGTTGAAAGCTTGTTGGTAAATTTAATTTGTATATTTATTGTTAGATTTGTTGATGATTATTGTTGAGAAAAATTGTTATGAAAGTGTTGGATAAATTGATAGCATGTATGTGAGGAATTAGAAGCATTTAAGTGTTGAAAATTAGTATATAGTTGATATGTTAATTTTGAATGCTTGGATTAATTTTTTCAAGAGTTGGAAAATTATATTGTATGCTTGAATTAATTTTTTCAAATGTTGGAAAATTAATTTTAGTATGTTTTTGATTATTTTCAAGTGTAGAAAAAATTAGGATGCTTAGTTTTAATTTGTCAATAGTTGATAAATTGATTAAAGTGTGTTGAAATTTTTAATTGACTTATGGTAATTTTTAATACATGAAAATGTTTTAATGCATTGGAAATTTTAAGTTTGTAATTAAAAATTTTAAACCCACTATTTTTAAGGACTGCCGAAAAAAAAATATAAATATATATATATATTTTATTCGCTCGCGATTTGATCTCGGGCGGGTTTCCGCTGCACTCGGGTTTGTCCGTTCCTCACTCAACAAGTGGTATCAGAGCGTTACGTGCTTTTAATTGTTCATCTTCCTTACAATTTTTCTCAATGTTATAAAATGCTCATGCATACATTTAATTGTGAATTACATGTTTTAGGCATTTTTGGACATGCATACATTTTATATATTTGTATGCATTTGACTTTGGAAAAATCTCTACGCTAGATCATTAATTGTTATTATTTTAGTTGAAAATATGACATGGTCCGGCTTGTCTATACGGTGTTAGTGAAACCATTGTAATTATTCCCAATATTGCTAAAGCGTGAGGGATTGGTTATAATGTTTTGTACTATTCCGGTTAAGCATGAGATGAGTCGAATTTAAGAGAAAGTATTATCCAATATTGCTAAAGCGTGAGGTTAATATTAGTATCTTACTTTTGACAATAGACAAGTTGATCTAAAAATTGAACTATCCAATATTGCTAAAGCGTGAGGATGAGATTTGATTTAGGACCGAATATAAGAGTTGCATGAAGATGCAATTGACAATAGTTGTCTACCTTCTCGAATTTACAAAGGTCAATATTGCTAAAGCGTGAGATTTGCGTAAATGTCAAGAAGGATCTACTTTGCTTTGTGAGATTTAAGAGTTAAATTTTCGTATTCTTGTTTGTAGAGATTATAAAGAATATGTAAAACAATGCGAGGGCATTTTATAGAAAAAGTAAATCCATATTCTATTTAGTGTTTTTATCATGATATTTAAATATTAATTTCTGTTTTATTTTATCCTTGTGTAGATAGAATGTCTGTGTCAAACCCGCTTTCGCGTATACTTGATACGCATAGGCTTCAGGGTGCTGTTAATTATAATTTTTGGCTCATGAATCTCCGAATTCTTTGCCAAGCGGAGCAACTTGAATATGTTCTTGATCGTCCAATGCCCGCAAGGGTTTCAGATGATGCTTTAGATGAAAAACGTGAGACGTTCATCAAATGGAAGGATGATGATCGGAAAGTCCAGTCATACATCTTGGGATCTATGGTGCCGGAACTACAGAGGAAGTATATGCTGATGCATGATTCCGAATCCATTTTGATGCATATGAAGGAACTATTCAGTGATCGACCACAGGTAGAGATGCATAGGGTGGCTGTCGAGCTTTTCCATACTTTCCTCCCAGAGGGAAAACCTGTTAGCCCACATGTGATGAGGCTAATAGACTGTATCGAAGAGCTTGAAAGGATGGATATTCCTATTGATAACCGCCTCGGGAATAGTGTGATTCTCGCATCTCTTCCCAAGTCTTTCAATGACCTTATCGTTAACTTTAACATGCATAAGATGCTTCCCACCTATTTTGAGTTGCACAATATGTTGCTGACGGCTCAAGAAGACATGAATAAGAATAGTTCTGCTTTCATGGTCACTAGTGGTTCTTCTTCTGGACCTTCTCAGGCTTCTCATAAGCCGGTAGGGAAGAAACAGAAAAAGAAGAAGAAAGTTAAAGGTGAAGGTCCAAAGGTTGCTTCCGCAGGGGTTTCTAAGCCAAAGGTGAAGACAGATGCTGCAAAAGGAAAATGTTTCCACTGCGACATGCTTGGACACTGGAAACGCAACTGTCCGAAATATTTAGCCTCTTTGAAGAAAGCTCCCCCAGGTATTTGTTTTCCTATTATTGACATTACACTTGCTTTTAATTCTAGTTCGACTTGGTTGTTAGACACTGCTTGTCCTTCTCATATCTGTAATTCGTTGCAGGATCTGAGGGAAACTAGAAGATTGAAGCCGGGAGAGATCCAGCTGCGAGTAAGGAATAGAGATTCTCTACAAGTTGAAGCAGTAGGAATTTTATTTTTGAAACTCTCTGATGAATGTAATATTAAACTTAATAACTGTTATTTTGTGCCGACTATGATACGGCAAATCATCTCACTTCATGTACTTGACAGCGAATGATTTCATGTAAATATTAAAGATGGTCTTTTGAATTTATATGATATGAATGTTTTGCTTGTTTCATGTCCCATGGTTGATGGTCATTACATTCTTACCAAAAATCGTGATTTTTTAATATAGAGAAATCTAAAAGGAAAAGATCGGAAGAAATAAATAACACAGAACTTTGGCATATGAGATTAGGTCATATAGGCATAAAACGCCTAACCAAACTAGTTAAGGATGGTGTGATATCGGATCTAACCATAGAACCTTTACCAGTTTGCGAATATTGTATTCAAGGTAAAATGACCAAATCCTCATTTAGTGGTGTTGGACATCGTGCTAATAATTTATTGGAACTTGTACATTCCGATGTATGTGGTCCTTTAAATCATGCTGCCATGGGTGGGTTTCAATACTTTGTAACTTTTATCGATGATTTGTCACGATATGGTTATGTGTTTCTTATGAAACATAAATCGGAAACTTTTGAAAAGTTCAAAGAATACCGATTTGAAGTAGAGAAACAAACCGGAAAACTCTTGAAATGCCTTCGATCAGATCGGGGTGGTGAGTACATGAGCAGTGAGTTCGTGAGTTATTTAAAAGAGAATGGGATTCTCACTCAGTATGCTCCTCCAGGCACTCCTCAACACAATGGTGTTTCGGAGAGGAGGAATCGAACTTTATTAGATATGGTTCGATCGATGATGAGTTTTACTGATCTACCAATATACTTGTGGGGCCATGCTCTAGACACTGCCGCTCATCTTTTGAACAAAGTTCCATCGAAAGCTGTTCCGACTACTCCGTATGAGTTATGGACTGGAAAGAAACCGAGTCTTAAATATGTTAAGATTTGGGGTTGTCCTGCCTATGTAAGAGTTGCACATCGAGATAAACTTGCACCTAGAGGGTACAAGTATCGATTCATTGGATATCCTAAAAATTCCATGGGATATCAGTTCTATGATCCCGAGAACCGAAATGTGTTCGTTGCTCGAAATGCAACTTTCTTAGAAACACAATTTGTGTTAGAAAGTGTAGATCATAGAATGATTGATTTAGATGAACTCAATCAAAGTAACATTGAATCGACGATAGAACCAGAAGTTCAAGAAGATGAGATACCTTTGACACAACCACCTCGTAGGTCACAAAGGATATTGAGACCCCCTGTCAGGTACAAGACGTCATCTGATTATACACTCGATGTTTTCTTAATTGAAGAAAAAGATCCTTCAACCTACAGAGAGGTGATGTTAGACATCGATGCGGAGAAATGGCTGGAAGCTATGAAATCCGAGATTGCCTCAATGCATGATAATCAAGTATGGGACTTGGTTCCGCTTCCCGACGGAATTGTTCCTATCGGTTGTAAATGGGTTTACAAGAGGAAGCGGGGGCCTGATGGAAAGGTTGAAACCTTTAAGGCCTGACTGGTAGTAAAAGGATATACTCAGAAATCAGGTATTGATTATGAGGAAACCTTTTCTCCTGTAGCCATGCTTAAGTCAATCGGGATTTTATTAGCTATTGCCGCACACTATGATTATGAAATTTGGCAGATGGATGTGAAAACGGCTTTTATGAATGGAAATCTTGAGGAAGATATCCATATGGAACAACCCGAGGGATTCGCATTCGCCAAAGATCCTAATCTGGTATGTAAGCTTAAAAGGTCTATTTATGGACTTAAACAAGCTTCCCGTAGTTGGAATCTTCATTTTGATGATGTGATCAGATCGTCTGGTTTCATTAAGAATGGAGAGGAATCTTGTGTCTATAAAAAGGTTAGTTGGAGCATGATAGTCTTCTTAGTGCTTTATGTTGATGATATACTTATTATCAGAAACGATATAGGTATGTTACAATCTGTCAAAGCCTATCTCAGTAAGAATTTCTCCATGAAGGATTTGGGAGAGGCCTCTTATATACTAGGTATAAAGCTTTATAGAGATAGAGCAAGGAGGTTGATAGGACTCTCTCAGTCCAAGTACATTGATTTGATCTTAGAAAGGTACAAATTTGTTGACTGTAAGATAGTTAATGTGCCTTTCAAACATGGTATTCATCTGTCAAAGAAAATGTGTCATAAGACAGATGATGAAAGGGCTAAAATGCTTAGCCAGCCTTATGCTTCCGCTGTTGGTAGCATAATGTATGACATGTTATGTACTAGACATGATATCAGCATGGCTATAAGTGTTACAAGCCGTTATCAGTCTGATCCGGGTCAGGACCGTTGGATGGCTGTGAAACATATCCTGAAATACCTTAAGGGTACAAAGGATAAGTTTCTCATTTATGGAGAAAATGACTTACAGTTAAGAGGTTACACGGATTCAGATTTTCAATCTGATCCAGATGATAGAAAGTCTACATCTGGGTTTGTGTTTTCTCTCAATGGCGTGCCATTAGTTGGAAAAGCACTAAACAGGTTCGACTGCTGATTCCACCACCGAGTTAGAATACATTGCTGCTTCAGAAGCTGCAAAGGAAGCTGTCTGGATCAAAAAGTTCGTTGCGAGAGCTTGGAGTAGTCCCATCTATAGTAGATCCTATTCCGTTATTCTGTGACAACAATGGTGCGATAGCTCAAGCCAAGGAACCTCGCGCTCATCAGAAATCTAAGCATGTGGAGCGAAAGTATCACATAATTAGAGAAATTTTGGCTAGAGGTGATATTGTAGTTTGTAAAGTACGAACTGAAGAAAATGTAGCGGATCCACTGACTAAAGCCTTAACTCCCAAGGTGTTTGAAAAACATGTGGAGTCTATGGGTATTAGATACCATCGTGAATGGCACTAGAAAGTGGGAGTGTTGGAAATGGTGATCGAGCACCATTCACTTTTTGTATGAATATTTGATATTTATGCAATATAATATTTATTTTATCATGATTATTTATTTATTAATATGGTAAAACTCTTACTTTATTTATATAATGTAAATCTAATTGTTAGATTACTCTAAGAGTTAGAGATTTCGAGTTACACTCGGAACCTTATATGAATTTAGTAAAGACCCGAGAGTTACTACATATGGTGATATAGTTGCAAGAGTTGCAAATGGTGTTGAGAAATATCACGCATTCTCTCGAATATAAATTATTCCTAGTCTAGATATATTGACATGGGTCGGTCATTATATTGGTAAGACTAGTGCATTGTCTATATATGTAATGGACATATGGTTTGTCTCAACAGACTGTGAGCTTAGCGGAAGTTCGTATAGAAATGCATATATTCATTAGTTGAATGAATGTTGAATTAACTCATAAAAGATGACTAATAGATATTCCATAAAACTGTCAATAGTTATCTTTTCGAGTTGAGTAGTTATTGTGGTCCTTTGACTTGAGACACCACGGTGGTCTTGTGAGTGATCCTCTGTGCCTGATACCATGCATGTCAGAGACCTTTCATGGTCTGGCCTCTGGATGACTGTTAGGTATAGACCGATGCTCACGAAGATCGGTGTGTGTTAATATGAGGATTCGTCAGTCCATATGGTTGGATTTTGTTTCCAGAAATTTTTAGAATATATTCCGGAAATCTTTTGGCCGAAAGTTCGTTGAAGAAATTGTTTCTTTGACATTATAAATAATATTCAAAAAGAGTTTTGCTATATTATTTATTAATGGAATATAAGGATGAAAAATCTCATATATTGAGTAGATAAGGTTTTGACAGTATAACTATAACCTTACTCAATTGGAAACAGAAATGACGAAGGGATTATACATTAGCGTTTTAACCTCGACTTGTATGGTTCGACGTGTCGTGTTGTTTAGTCATGATTTGTAGGTGGACAGGCCTTCATGAAATATGTATATATGTATATGAGATATATATGTATATATATATATATAAAAACAACCAAACGTGAGCCTAGAGAGTTCCATTATATTGAGTTTACTCGTTGAGCACTAGGGCGACCTTCGTCAAATATTGACAAAGTATTTTTTGGGTTTTTAGGATTAAATTGTTTAATCCGATAATTCATGAGATGAATTGAATTAATTAATTTTATATCAAGAGTTGATATAATTTTTATTGTATAATAAATATAAATTTGATTTACATTAAATTAGTAATTATTTGTGAAATTAATTTAATTGTTAAATTAATATATAAAATTAGTTACTTGGTTTATACAAATAAATATTTTAATTAATTAAAGTAATTTTAGTTAATGTAATTGAATGTTTTTAGTTAAAGTAACTAAAATCTTTTAATTGCAATTTAGTTACCTTGGTTGGTGAGATAATTTAACTATGGTTGAGTTATTTTTTGAAACAAGTGGTGTAGATAAAAGATTCCTTAAACCATGGTTATATTATATGGCTTGGGTTAGGTTTTCTTTATTTTCTTTTAATAAAAACAAAAAAGCAAAAATTGAAAAAAACTTCACTTTTTCCTTCTCTGCCTCTCTGCCGAAAACAAGAAAATGAATTAAAGAAACCTTCATTTTGCTTCTTTGCTCTCTGCCGACAGAAACAAGAGAAAGAAATTGATTTTTGTTTTCATAATCCAAGCCAATAATCTCACCAAATATTACCCTACATATAATCAAGTCCATGAAATTAATCCCTAAGTGTTAAGGGGGTTAATTTATGTTCTTGAGGTTTCCTTTTCCTAGGATTTTAAGAGTTAAAATTTGGGGAAAAGTTGGTTGCTATTCTTGAGTGATCAAACCACCTTTTGATCACCAAGACTTGTTCTTGGGGAGCTCAATTTGGTGGATCTTGAAGGAGTTCAAAGCTTGGAGGATTTGGAAAAGCTTGGAGGCAAAGATTCAATAAATTGGAAAAGAGTTGAAAGCTTGTTGGTAAATTTAATTTGTATATTTATTGTTAGATTTGTTGATGATTATTGTTGAGAAAAATTGTTATGAAAGTGTTGGATAAATTGATAGCATGTATGTGAGGAATTAGAAGCATTTAAGTGTTGAAAATTAGTATATAGTTGATATGTTAATTTTGAATGCTTGGATTAATTTTTTCAAGAGTTGGAAAATTATATTGTATGCTTGAATTAATTTTTTCAAATGTTGGAAAATTAATTTTAGTATGTTTGGATTATTTTCAAGTGTTGGAAAAAATTAGGATGCTTAGTTTTAATTTGTCAATAGTTGATAAATTGATTAAAGTGTGTTGAAATTTTTAAATTGACTTATGATAATTTTTAATACCTGAAAATGTTTTAATGCATTGGAAATTTTAAGTTTGTAATTAAAAATTTTAAACCCACTATTTTTAAAGACTGCCGAAAAAAAAAATATATATATATAAATATATATATATATATATTTTATTCGCTCGCAATTTGATATCGGGCGGGTTTCCGCTGCATTCGGGTTTGTCCGTTCCTCCTCACTCAACACCACTTAGAGGTATTGATGACCCATAGTTATTAATTGAGTTAAAACATTGGATGGCATGCGTGATTAATGTGATTTGAATAATGAATTTTATTCCCTCTTTCTACAAGATATTGTTGGGTGAAAAAGAGGATGGATGACTAGCGGATGAAGTATGAAATACAAAACATTTAAGTGATTTGGTTACAATTGTAAGTATCCTATAATAATAATTGATTTAAAAAATCAGTTTCTTATATGCCATAACATAACAACGAGTACCTACGATTGATTAGTAGACGATATCTAAGATTTTCCAATGAGCTCAACCAAAGATCTACGCACATGAATACATGGTTTTTGTAAGTGATATGTTTTCAAATGTTATTTTATTATAATTTACGAACAATGTTATACGTATGTATGATCTTTTATATTGTAGGGATTCTTGAAGGCTATATAGGAGACATCACGTGGTGATTTTGATAAACTAGTGTACTACAAGACAATTCTAAGTTATTGCCATGGGTTAAAATTTAATAAGTCAACCATGTGAGTTATCGAGAATTTTCTTACCTCCTTCATCAATGAATTGACAATCTCTGCAATATTAGTAGTCTGAAAATTATACTGTCTTCCTTCAAAATATGAATGGACCCAATTACGCACACCGTCATCCTCCTCCAAATATCTAGCTATATTCGGATGCATACACTACAAAAGTCGCATTTCCTTTTCAAATTCAATCGAACCATACTCTTTCACCATAACAATAAACGACAACTTAAACTTCTTCCATATTATAGGGTTCTATATTGAAAATTCAAGTTGCCTTGTACATGATAAAAACAAATGCTGTGTTGTGCGCTTAGGTACAACTTGAGACCTTTTTTCAATTGACTTACGTCGATCAGAAATTAATACCTAGCTACATCAGATGCA
Source organism: Zanthoxylum bungeanum (assembly GCA_019454045.1). Taxonomy (NCBI): domain Eukaryota; kingdom Viridiplantae; phylum Streptophyta; class Magnoliopsida; order Sapindales; family Rutaceae; genus Zanthoxylum; species Zanthoxylum bungeanum. Next base: position 74,621 of record SKCR01027183.1, on the reverse strand, counting down.
TTCCCCACAAAAGTTGCATTTTCTTTTCAAATTTAATCGAACCATACTCTTTCCCATAACAATAAACGACAACTTAAACTTCTTTCATGCTATAGGGTTCCATCTTGGAAATTCCAGTTGTCTTGTACATGAATAAAAAACGATGTGTTGTGCGATTGGGAACACCTTGAGGCCATTTTTTCAATTGACTTGTGTCGATCATAAATGAAAACCAACTTTGAAACATCACCAATAATATCGAATACTTGTACATAAGTTACCAATCCCAATAGCAGCCAAAATAAATGATTATTTTCATATAAACATATTGTCACAAAGAGTGTTCCATAATATTTGCCTTTCAAAGGCACACAAATTATAAAAACCATTCTTATAAGATCCCAATACTATAAAATAATACATGAAGTTATCCCCTTATTCTTTAGAAGGTGTGTTGTGGTGCCAGGTTTGTCTATTACAAAACAAATGAGTACTGATGGAGTAAGTTTTATGACTCTTTTTCGCTTATTCATAACAATTCCAAAGAAACTTCCTTCGATGTCTGTTTTGGAATATATCATTATAACACGTATGTAGAGATGAAATTTTTTCATATCCCGTCCCATATTTTAAAAATGGGAGAGGACGAGATAAAAAATTTATCTTGAAAATTCAAATGGAACGAGACGGGACAACGAAATGGGATGGGAGTTAGTGAGATTCAACAGGATATGGGAGAGGACCTAGACGATTTATTATTCTGCAAGAATATAACAGGGTAGGGCTGGGATGAACTTTTATCCCATTCATCATCGAAAATCAGAATACACCGAAATTGTCTTTAAAATCCAACTTATGTAGAAATAAATCTTTCAGAATTAGAAGTTACCAAAAACCAGAATCGTCAAACCATGGAGGAGTTCATTACCCGAGTCGCGCGCAAAGACCTAACAATGTTCGAATAAGACCATGTTGATATAGGGTAGTGGGTCAGCTATTTTCTGTTGGTTGGGACCCCAGAACATGTATTGTAGCGAAAAAATATCGTATAAGATCCAATCAGAATGTATAAATCTAGTTATCCGAATTATTTTCTCAGAAACTTTTAGAAAAATAATAAACTAAAAGTATAATTGAAAACATAAATCAAAAGTATATAAAATCACATAAATTAGAAGTAAGGTAAAATTGAAATATCAAAATATCATAAATGGTAAAAACTGAAGTATTCATAGCACATCAAAAAACTGATCTATGTGATCAAAATTAAATTTCAAAATCCTTGTTTCACAAAACCGTAATAGGCGTCCAGAAATCAACTCACTGGACGAAAAGAAAATTAGACGTTCAATGTCCGAATCGAGCTCGATTCGGACATTGAACGAAACAGAACCATGTCGACATAGAATAACAGAATTGTCTTAGTCGGATGGGCAGGGCCCCATAAAATAGAGAATGTATAATTGTGGTGAAATCATTCCATATTAGAAGCAGAGTCTAAATATTTTTTTGGTTGTTTAGGATAACTTTTCAAAAATCACATGCAGATCATTCATTACAAAAGACACATATTTATGGGAACCCATTCACATGTAAGGTACATCACAAAGCACATATTTATCCATCATTGTTTGACAAGAAGCCCACAGGGAGGGCACATCACACAACACATTTCATAGTCATCAAGCATTGTTAAATGAATCATAAATCGGAATATATTGTCACCATGTCACATACATATCAATGACATACCTCTATATATATATATATATATAAACCCATTCACATGTAAGGTACATCACAAAGCACATATTTATCCATCATTGTTTGACAAGAGCCCACAAGGAGGGCACATCACACAACACATTTCATAGTCATCAAGCATTGTTAAATGAATCATAAATCGGAATATATTGTCACCATGTCACATACATATCAATGACATACCTCTATATATATATATATATATATATATAAACCCATTCACATGTAAGGTACATCACAAAGCACATATTTATCCATCATTGTTTGACAAAAAGCGCACAGGGAGGCCACATCACACAACACATTTCATAGTCATCAAGCATTGTTAAATGAATCATAAATCGGAATATATTGTCACCATGTCACATACATATCAATGACATACCTCTATATATATATATATATATATATATATATATATTGTTGGATAATATGACCCATAGCGTCACTATTTGCACAGATCATTGTGTTGTTGTAGCAAATTAACTATGTAACAAGGAAATTGCACTCTCATCATTTGTGATTAGATCACCATAGATATATAAATGAAGAGAGGTCCCTATGATTAGTTCATGGACTGAGAATAATATGAGACAGTATCAGTCACCGAAGGATTAATCATTAAATATCCCTAGCCGGAGTATTATCGAGACTGGACATCGATAATGCGGAATAGGCTAGTATTGCACTTGTGTGCGTTGTGAGGGCACAACGGCATAGTTCTCATATATATAAGTATTGGATAATTATACAAGTGCGATAGGAGATCGTGTTTCACCGATGGTACGGGAAACAGCTTCGCTCTGGATAGACCCCTCGGAATCCCATTGGTATTATGAATATGTGTCTATGGGAGGCCGAAATCAAGGTAGGTGTGTATAGTCTTAACCTGAGACTTACATCGCTAATGCTTACGACAATCGATATACTTTAGTTGAGGTCGTCTAGGACTCTAACCGGTTCTGTGTACGCCAATGCCGGGTATATTGAGAATCGTAGTGTATTGGATGTGATGTCAAGACGGAAGTATCACTCCAGTCATAGTGGAGATGATGTCACGCAGGATACGGTATTAGTGCTCTTAAGTGCTGCGCGGCCATCGGGATATTATGACAAGGTCATGTATATCCGATTATAGAGACTAGTTACCAGACATCCGACATGTGCTTCGTACGGGGCAGACACTTATCCAGCCCCAGGCCTAGCACGTGACTATCCGATACTGGGCCGATATACACAATACAATAGTATACTACGCTTGATACAGATCTTAATATTCTTAGATAGATATGTCCGGAGAATTGGGTAGACTTGGTGCTTTGCTAGGAGTCGACCTTGTCTCGTAAATCGGTAGAACGTAGTACTTGGTACGTACGTGATTCGGATACTCCGACGACCGTATTTACTGCCGACTTATCTGGAGATCTCATGGGTCGCTTCCCGATAATCCACCGATGACGCACAACTCACACTCTTGAATAATCTGGGATTATATAGAAGAGAGAGAGAATTAATCTAGGATTAATTACAGAGATATTTTATCTAGGATAAAATATCGTCTAGAGAGAGATAACGATTAATTTGGAATTAATCGATTAAATTAATATATTCGATATATTAAACAAAATTAGATTTCGACGCGGAATTAAAATTAGATTTTAATTCGGGCGAACGAATTAATTTAGAATTAATTCGTTAGCGACGTGAATAGTGAATTCGCTAGGCGTAATCATCTAATTACGACGCAACGGAAAGTTCGTTAATTTGGAATTAGCGAACCCGAGCCCGAGTGTGATTGCGAGCGCATTCATATTTCGAATTCGAGTGCGGCAACGCAAGTCACATCAAGCGTCAAATCATTCGTCACATCTAGCGTCAAATCAAATGTCACTTTGAGTGATGTGATTGATTGATTGATTGACAAAGCAACTTGTCACTTTGATTGATAGAAGTTGTTGCAATAGTGTAGTTGTTGGAAAGTTTTGCTTGACTTTTTGAAAGCCAATTTATGTATTACCTTTAATATATTTTGGAAAGTATATAAGGTAAATGTTTTTTACTTTCTAACAACTAATACACAATCATCATCTCTCTCATTTCTCCTCTTCTCTCACGCCCAAACTGAACAAAACTCACTGGTTTTTGAAACCAGAAATGGCGTGAATAGGGAAGCCAAGAGTTGGGTTTTCATGGTGAAAACCGCAAGTGCTAGCACACTACGAGTCTTGCGAAGGTGGTAGAGAGGTTCGACCATGAGCCGGGATCCATTCTACGAAGCTAGGAGCTCCGTTTCGCATCTCAAATTTCTGTTTTTGGAGACAGTGGACTGCTGCAGTTCATGCGCCAAGGCAGTGCGTTTTTGCCTTCAAATCGTCTCCAAATCGACTCAACCGATCGATGTGAGTATTCCGCTACCTCCGTTGGTGTATTCACGCATGTTATTGACCGGCGTAAACACACACGTATAACGCAAGCGCACGTATCGTTCAAGTAGTATAAAAATATCGATCCCACGAGGACTTAATTCCTACTGTTGTTATTAATTGTTGAATCTATTTATTTACAAATATCTAATTATAGGGAGAAGAGAATGATTGTTTGATTGGTTGAAAGTGGTTTTACAAAATAAATAAATAAATAAAAAGACAAAAGAAAATACTAAGGAAAATAACAAAAGACACAAAGATTTAAGGTTGTGATTTCTTTTAATATCATTTTAAAGATGAAGTGGTTATCTTAAAGTTGGTAATATATTGATTTATTAACCTGGAACACTAAATTATGTGTAAGCCTCTGTCGATGGTCAGACACAAATACCCAGTTTAACCCAATTGAACCATATGTCTATGTCAACAAATTATCTGGATTCATTAAGTTAAGTTCCAATTATGGCTACCCCCGCCCTACAGGTATATTCCTATCCTGTAAGGAATCTATTAAAGGGTTATCTATCCTCAAGGAAGATCGTGGGTTATTAAGTCTAAGGCTGAAACCTAAAATCCCTATGTCTAGTTCATTTTAGATTTACCATATCAATCTTATTGGTGATCAGACAACAAGAAGCATTAAGCTTAGACTTAATAAATAACCTTTAAATTATCCAACTATAAAATAATCCCTTATAAACCGGTGATATTAAAAGTCATTACAACCCCTAATTAACTAACACATAACTAGGACTAGTAAATTCATAAAAGTAAAAGACATAAAGTAAAAAGCTGAAAAATAAATTACAATAAAATAAAATGCTAAGGTAAAAGGAATTACTTTTACTACTACTATTTAGATATCTCCCATAAAATAATATATAAACTTGTGATAATATTACCAACCGACCAGTCTGGCGGTATCCTGATTAAGTCAAATTAAGTCCAACCAGCCATTAAGGCGGAACCAAAAATAAATTTACCAACCGACCAGTCTGGCGGTATCCGTGATTAGTCAGGTTTAAAACAGATTAAAATTAAATTACCAACCGACCAATATAGCGGTATTCCTTATTAAGTCAATATTTTAAATAGTGAATATATTATTTTTACGGGAGATTAATCTAAATAGTAACAGTAAAAGAATTACCTTTCACCCTAGCTGAAAAAGTTACAACATCATGGTGAATAGTAAAAACTGTAAAAAGTAAAAAGTAAAAATTAAATTACTATTATTACAAAAGTAATTAAAATAAATTACAAACTAAAAAAAATAAAAAAAAAATAAAATTAAAATATTTTTAGAGAGAGAACTCTCTCTTCTCAAAGAGATGAGAGAGAGAAAGGCACACATAATTCTGAAATTCGCGCAGTATTTATAGAAATATTTTTCACTGTTCCAGCCGTCGCGACGCCAAGGATCTCAGCGTCGCGACGCTGGATTTGTCGACGTGGCACGCTGAGGAGACGACACTAGCAAGGCGGCTGACTGTTCACGCGACACGTGTCAAGGCGGCTAATTCTCAATTATTGTGATGACGTCATTGATACATCATGCTGACGCGGCGACGACGTGGCGATGACGTGGCATGACGTGGCGTGGCGGCTGACTGTTCACTTGTCGGCACAATAGGATTGCGACACGTGGCGACACGTGTTGCGTTGTGATTGGCTGAGGCTGACGTGGCAAGTTGACTTCGTTGACCTTGTGACGTGGCTGATGACGAGGCGTGACACATGGCGAAGTTGACTCGTTGACCGCTGACATGGCTGATGACGAGATGACACGTGTCAAGTCTGAGTGTCGGCAGCATATGATGATGACACGTGGCACGGCGCATGTTAGCAGATGGGATGTGATGGTGACACGTGGCACGGCGCATTTTAGCAAAGTCAAAACTTCTCAAATTGTTGACCGTTGACCAGGCGCATGTTAGCAGATTCGGCGCATGCTGGGCGTCGCGGCGCGCAGTGTTTCAGCGTCGCGGCGCGCAGTGTTTCAGCGTCGCGACGCGCAAAAGACGGAAATATCCATGTTGACGCATTTTTGTCCGGTTTTGCCCCAAATTGCCTCCAGTGCTGTCCAAACTTTATTTATCTGCAAAATAACAATAAAACACATCAAAAGTTCACAAAACTCAAGAAACTATACAAAATATTAAGTTAAATGAGTGGGAAATAGTGATATAAATACCACTCATCAGTTATCATTGCTTGTATGATCTTGGGACCTAGATTGAAACCAACAATGGCATCAAGAGCCTTAGGTTCAAGCATGAAACTTTTAGGGCTTAAAATTTGGGTAATGTTTTGTTGAGCATGATTTGAATAAATTGATTGTTTGAGTATGCTTATAACATGTATAATTGCATTTTGGTTGGACCAATTTGTTGAAAATTGATTTAATAATTTTCCCCAAAAATTATCACTTGGCCGAATGTGATGGAAATTTGGAATTCTTGGAATTTTTGATTTTGATTCATTGGATGAAGTTAGAATCATGTAGGATGATGTTAATTTGAATCGAATTGGATTGGATTTCGAATTGGACAAAAACCCCAAAAATTCTATGTTGGCCGAATGTGTTAATGCCCTAATGTCTTGGTATATTTTGATTTTGTGACATTGGATGTGTATGAAATCAAATTGGATGTTGATTTGATGTCGATTATGGGTTCGATTGGATCGAAACCGAATCGGACACAAAATCCCTCCTTGGCCGAGAGCTTTGAAGCATGCAAATGTGTTTGATTTTTCAATTTGTGTGTTGGACATATGATAATGAATTGAGCATGATTAATTAGACTAATATGGTGTTTTAGAAAATATGATTTAGTTGATTAATCATGTAATACACTTTAGGTAATTAAATTGCTAATTGATTTATGTAATTTAATATTTGAGGCCTTAAGTTGGATTTGGGCTATTATGTTGTAATTGGGCCTATTGGGCTTGATTTTATCAAGTTGGGTTTAGGCCAAATGGATTGGATCCAATTGGGCCCAAAACCTTAACCATAAAGCCCAAATGCAACTAATGAACCTTCAAGGTTCAATTGGGCCTAATGGGCCAAGATTGATTTATGGGCTTATGGGGTAAATCCCGGATTGGACTTTGGTTATCGGTTTGACCCGAGTTGACCAAAGTCCACGCCTTAAGAAATCAATTAAAAGCCCATTGGACTTTAATTGAATTGACGTTGGACATTAATCGATCTTTGAGACGCGTTACGATTAAATTTGGAATTTAAATCGTAAAAGGATTATTAATAAAGTGTAATATTTAATTTGGAATTGAATAGTGAATTAGTATTAAATGCATATTAAATTTGATTTAATGTTGTAGTTTAATTTAATTCATGAATTCGTACTTTGAGTACTTATTCGCAAAAACGAGTTTGACTCGAACAAAATCAAATCGTTGTTTGAACATTGGATGATCACTTAATTATCAGATTAATTAATTTGATTAGATTGATAGCATGCTTATGTGTGTGAATACGTGGTTGTGTTGAATGAATAATGTATATCAGATGGATATTATTGGGTGGGCAATTTTAGAAATTGTTGTAATAAATTCGATTTATTAATTGGACTGGTGTCCAGCCTTATCACCTCTATTCTCTTTGTATTCTCTTCTCACCTATTCCCCTCAATGTAAATGAGGTTTCTTTAGAAGTGTAGTGTAACGGGTAGAAGTATATAAGTGCTAGCTTGAGTGAGAAAGGGAGAGATTTGATCTAGGATCAATGTGTTAAGTATCCATCCGCATATCATATTATTTATTTTCATATGCGCTTTATTATGTGTTTAGAATGCATGTTTAAGGGTGTATGATGATGAGACCTTAACAAAGATAATTAAATTGGTAGCCAATTTGCACGCGAAAAAGCCCTCATCAAATATCATGCGTCTTTTCCTTCCATTGAGTGATTCTTACTCAAGATCCTAGATTGGCATGGGTTGTTGGCCAAAGTCAAGCCCTTGTCCGTCGAAGATGTGTTTGAATCACGAGGCTTTGTTCCATATTGGTGTCTTGTCCAAGTTGTGGTTTGTTGGCCAAAGTCAAGACCACTTCTTGTCCAACGACATTGATTACGAAGCTTCCATGGTCAATGAGTCCGCGCTTGACTGAGATCATTAGGTTTGTTGTGCCAAAGCCAAGGCCTAGTTGATTCAGAGGAAAAAGGTTAGGGTATACATTCGATGTATAGGCATATATAAGATATATGTTTGGGACTTGGATGTCCACCTACTGGATCTAGGAGTTGGATGAGATCCAATTGATCTTCGAGATCTACTTAGTTAATTATCATACAATTTGTTGGCCAAAGTCAAGATTGTGTGATATTTAACGGGATCCTAGCCCACTAGGAAACACGGTTTCCCGAGTACTCGACAGAGGGTTAGAGGCTCGACGAAAAATAGTGGGAGGCAAGTATTGAATTTGCAACATTCGTTCGAATACTCGCTATAACGCGCTCAAACAATATCACTCGTCATATTAATTAAAAGTATTAGTTGGACTAATATTTTATGTTGTTTTAAAATATATATATAGTTGGACTATATACAAACTCATTCAATATATAGTTGATTTTAAATTGGATTATAGTAATCAATATAATTGAATTAAATGATAGTTGATTTTTTAATTGGATTATAGTAATCAATATTAAAATTATAGTTGATTAAATAATTGGATTATTGTAATCATTATAATAAATAGTACCTTATTATATTGATTAAATAGTTGGACTATTGAAATCAAGAAAGAATTGAAAAGTTGAATATTTAAAATATATAATCCTTGGATTAAATGTTTTAAATGATTTAATTTTCATATTGGGAATAAATAATAGGTTAATTTATTTGATAAAATAACTTATTATGACTAGGCCCATAATTAGCAAATAAGTAGAGCATAAAATCTTTGGAAGATTTATATAAAATGACTTTAGTGCTTATTTAATATACTTGACAATAAATCTATCTTTAGATTTAAAAGTATTAAATTGCAATTAATAATTCTTAGAGAATTGATTTGACTATTCTAGGGGTGAAAGTCAAAATTTGCAATTGGGCATGTAGCACGAGGTGCACATCATTTCGATATTCCAAAACCTAAGGCTTGGCCAAAGGTTTGTGAAATATTGAAAAGATAATTAACATATCCCAAAGTGACTACCATGCATATATGGAAGACACCAAGGAATTAAAGAAAGGGCGAGGCTCTAACTTTAAAATATTTGTCAAAGTTATGTTCACTACTAGTATTGAAATTGGATTTTAAATACTTAGTGTGGTACATAAAATATATGTATTGATGTTCAGAATCTGCTTTGAGCAGGATACTGACTTCAAGCTGAGATTACTCTGCGAATCGGAAACGGGACGAAAGTTGCTGTTTCGACCGTAGATACCTAAGTTTAGGAACTACCCTTCGGGTATGTACTTAAATTAGGAACTGTTATAATGTAACTAGTTTGACTAGAGACATTATCTCTATATCAGTGTTTAATCCATTGTGGATAAACCTTTATATTTTAGAACACTAAGTGTTACATTATATAAAGATGATACTGAGATAAACACATTAGATGTGAATAACAGAATTTATATTTTGAATATAAATAACTCAAACATATAAAATGACAAATAAATAGCTCAAATTGATTTGATCAATAGAGACTTATTTGTGGCATTGTTGTCTGGGACACAATTAAACAAGACTCGTATATCCACACTTTTGAAGAGTGGGTACTAGGACTGATTTGACTATTCAAATAAAGTCTACGAATCTAGTTTATTAGGTAAAGTACCTAAAATACTATTTACTTGGTAATAGTATAAGGGCCACCAATCTGTTAGCCCTATTCATGGTGAAGTTAGTGGGCCCATATCTAGCTAGGCTAGATGTGAACATGAATATTTCGTGACCTTAACGGATGTAACATCACGTTATGGTTATGTGTTTCTTTTGAAGAACACAGATCGGAAACTATTAGGGTTTCGACACGAAGTAGATTAACAGATCGACTGTAGTATCATGCCATCACGGTAAGACCGTAATGGAAAATACTTAAGCAGTAAGTTTCAAACATACATGAAAGAGTATAGTATTCTTTCAGATGAGGACTCCTCCCGAGACACGTCAGTTTGACGGTGTGTCCAAACTAAAAACCGAATTTTGTTGGACATGATAAGGTTTATCACGAGTCGCTCTGAGCTATCATTTCCTTCAACAGATATGTATCTACAGTGCAAAACTTATTTAGAATAAGGTTCCATATAAATCTGTTTGACAGATATCATATAGGATATGAACAGGAAAGAAACAGGGTTTCTCATTCCTAATAATTTGGGTATGCCAGGCATAACGTTTGGATGATACCAAACTAAAGACCCAAATTGGATAAGTGCCAATATAGGTTATCCTAAGGGAAACCATAAGTATAGTACTATAAATCTCACATGAGAACAATGTGATTGTTGCTCACCATGCATTTTTCCTGAGAGGAATACCGATATGCAGTGGTCAGTGGGAGGATAGTGATACTCGATGAAAATCGGAGTAATACTGTTCAAGGCACGAAGTCCTTAATGGAACACAAATAGTTCATCTATGATGAATCTATACCATTAATCTTCAAATACACAAGAACTAGTAGATCGGATAGAGTCAGAAAACAACCTAGGGTATGTGTTTCTGATCTAACCTCATAAAGATGTCAATCTTATGGAGGTATACCAACCGACTACGTTTGAGGAAGTGATACAAGGTATCGACTTCCTACTATGGCAAAGTGCCATGAGTCCGAAATGGATTCCATGTATAACAACTACGTTTGGATACTAGTTGTTGTACCATAAGGCATTGTGCCTATTGGTACATTAAACGTCTTCAGGGAAGACATACATGGAAGGCAACATACCAACGTACAAAGCTGGGCTTTTGACGGAAAGGTATCGTTATCAACATTGTGTTAATAACGGTCCAACCTTTTACTTGTTGCCATGGTAAATCCATTTTGAAGATGCTTGTTGATAACTGCATATTTCATTTATGAAATCTGTCAGTTACAAATCAAAATCGCTTTCCTGAAAAGGAAACCTTTTGGAGGATGTTTACAACATCATGACGATTTTGTATAACCGACAAACAAGGTTTGCGGGTTATTCGATCCATGTTTGGATTGAAGCAAGCATAAGGTTCTTGGAACTGACGTTTTGAAGTATCATAATGGTTTATGATTTGACTCAAAACGATATAATTCTTGTGTATATATGGAGGTTAGTGGGAGTGCACTGACAATGAATGTCCTGTATAAAATAATGATAATATATGTCATTTCATGGAAATGAAATTCCCATAACTATTGTTGAAAGCTGGCCTTCATAGACATTCCTTCAATAGAAATTCTCCGTAGAATTCTGGGGAGTAACAACCTTTATTCGAGGAATAAAGATCTACTGGGATAGATTTGGAGTTTGTTAACACTCTCTGGGAAATTGTACATTTAAAATGTACTTGATAGGGTGTCTCATACGCTTCGAGCATATGGAGTCACAATCGGATCAATCCAAGTGATAGTCACTGGATTGAAGTTAAGAACATCTGTTAGTATCTTAGAGAACTAAAGATGCTGTCTAAAACTATGGAGAAGGAGAACTTGAAGTGACTGGGATCACTGCTGCAAGTTTCCAAACAGTAAAATACTGCGGTACTATAAAGTTTGAATAACGGGACAGTGAGCTGGAAATCTTCCGAGCAAGATACTGTTGCCGAATAAACAACAAATGCGGATTATTGTTGCAGCTGAGGCAGCAAAAGAAGCCATTTGGATCGAACATAAAATCTAATTAGATTAGATATAGTTCTGTTAGCAGCTGAGCTAGGCGTCAGCACAGGCTAAGGAATTAAAGGTCTCATCGACGATCCAGATATAACTTCTAAATCATCTGATTCGTTCGGATCATACATCGTGGCGATGTGATGATCGTATAAATCGCGTCAGACGATAATCATACAAATCCGCTGATGAAAACCTTTCCTCAGCAATTTGAGCGAACCGTACATAGTTCGGGTGTTAGACACTCGAGTGACTGGCTATGTGCCAAGTGGGAGATTGTTGGATAATATGACCCATAGCGTCACTATTTGCACAGATCATTGTGTTGTTGTAGCAAATTAACTATGTGACAAGGAAATTGCACTCTCATCATTTGTGATTAGATCACCATAGATATATAAATGAAGAGAGGTCCCTATGATTAGTTCCTGGACTGAGAATAATATGAGACAGTATCAGTCACCGAAGGATTAATCATTAAATATCCCTAGCCGGAGTATTATATCGAGACTGGACATCGATAATGCGGAATAGGCTAGTATTGCACTTGTGTGCGTTGTGAGGGCACAACGGCATAGTTCTCATATATATAAGTATTGGATACTTATACAAGTGCGATAGGAGGTCGTGTTTCACCGATGGTACGGGAAACAGCTTCGCTCTGGATAGACCCCTCGGAATCCCATTGGTATTATGAATATGTGTCTATGGGAGGCCGAAATCAAGGTAGGTGTGTATAGTCTTAACCTGAGACTTACATCGCTAATGCTTACGACAATCGATATACTTTAGTTGAGGTCGTCTAGGACTCTAACCGGTTCTGTGTACGCCAATGCCGGGTATATTGAGAATCGTAGTGTATTGGATGTGATGTCAAGACGGAAGTATCACTCCAGTCATAGTGGAGATGATGTCACGCAGGATACAGTATTAGTGCTCTTAAGTGCTGCGCGGCCATCGGGATATTATGACAAGGTCATGTATATCCGATTATAGAGACTAGTTACCAGACATCCGACATGTGCTTCGTACGGGGCAGACACTTATCCAGCCCCAGACCTAGCACGTGACTATCTGATACTGGGCCGATATACACAATACAATAGTATACTACGCTTGATACAGATCTTAATATTCTTAGATGGATATGTCCGGAGAATTGGGTAGACTTGGTGCTTTGCTAGGAGTCGACCTTGTCTCGTAAATCGGTAGAACGTAGTACTTGGTACGTACGTGATTCGGATACTCCGACGACCGTATTTACTGCCGACTTATCCAGAGATCTCATGGGTCGCTTCCCGATAATCCACCGATGACGCACAACTCACACTCTTGAATAATCTGGGATTATATAGAAGAGAGAGAATTAATCTAGGATTAATTACGGAGATATTTTATCTAGGATAAAATATCGTCTAGAGAGAGATAACGATTAATTTGGAATTAATCGATTAAATTATATATTCGATATATGAACGAAATTAGATTTCGACGCGGAATAAAATTAGATTTTAATTCGGGCAACGAATTAATTTAGAATTAATTCGTTAGCGACGTGAATAGTGAATTCGCTAGGCGTAATCATCTAATTACGACGCAACGGAAAGTTAGTTAATTTGGAATTAGCGAACCCGAGCCCGAGTGTGATTGCGAGCGCATTCGTATTTCGAATTCGAGTGCGGCAACGCAAGTCACATTAAGCGTCAAATCATTCTTCACATCTAGCGTCAAATCAAATGTCACTTTGAGTGATGTGATTGATTGATGTGATTGATTGATTGATTGACAAAGCAACTTGTCACTTTGATTGATAGAAGTTGTTGCAATAGTGTAGTTGTTGGAAAGTTTTGCTTGACTTTTTGAAAGCCAATTTTATGTATTACCTTTAATATATTTTGGAAAGTATATAAGGTAAATGTTTTTTACTTTCTAACAACTAATACACAATCATCATCTCTCTCATTTCTCCTCTTCTCTCACGCCCAAACTGAACAAAACTCACTGGTTTTTGAAACCAGAAATGGCGTGAATAGGGAAGCCAAGAGTTGGGTTTTCATGGTGAAAACCGCAAGTGCTAGCACACTACGAGTCTTGCGAAGGTGGTAGGGAGGTTCGACCATGAGCCGGGATCCGTTCGACGAAGCTAGGAGCTCCGTTTCGCATCTCAAATTTCTGTTTTTGGAGACAGTGGACTGCTGCAGTTCATGCGCCAAGGCAGTGCGTTTTTGGCCTTCAATCGTCTCCAATTGACTCAACCGATCGATGTGAGTATTCCGCTACCTCCGTTGGTGTATTCACGCATGTTATCATTGCTTGTATGATCTTGGGACCTAGATTGAAACCAATAATATATTATATATATATATATATTATATATATATATATTATATATACATATATATATACATACATATATTCATAATATAAGGTTATACGAGGTTGAACCAAACCACCCAAACCCGTGGCTTTATCCAACCCAAACCTGTGGTGGTTTAGTTAACTAAAACTATATATATTTCTATACAGACACATATACTTATACATACATACATATATATATATATACACACACATATATATTTATACATAATTTTCCTACACACAAACAACAACCAATATGTTGGTATACATCGCATGTAATACTTACCTCATCTCGCGAACACTCATGATCCTAATCAAATCTGTCAAAATAAATGGCGAACCAGTGTCATGAGGAATTCTCGACTCATTTATATATTATCATATCATAATAATTAACTCATACCCATCATTACGATCATCAAATCACAGATACGCATTAAATTTGATTTTACCGGAAACTCACTAAACGTACCAGATTGATCCAATTCATTCCGATTTCACCCAGATTCTACCAATAACTCAATTTCGATACATTCTAACTTATCCAACTCAACAAAAAAATTATATACTCTACAACACTACTAGAAGCATCCGTATACAAAACAGGAAACTTGAGAAATATCAAATTTTACCGAGATGTCTTACCAAGATTCTGATGGCATATATAGACTTCCAATTCTCCCACGAATGCAAATGTGTGGTTAAAAATTCATTTGAAGATGTTGACCAACACGGGTCCACATGACAGTTCATTTTTACCTCATTTTGCATGCCACCGAGCATGGATCGGAGAAACCGTCATTGTAGACACTTCATTTTTATGCATAGTCTGATAATGAGTCTCTTACGAGGACACCCTCTGAAATTGGAGAAATTATAAGGATGAATTCCAAGAAGGAAAGAAACTCCAAGGAACATAGCCAAAAACCAACTGAACATCACCTATATCCGGCCTACTTTCTCTCTAACCAAAACATCTGACCAAATATACCTTTAAAACCCTAATTGCGGTCGGATATGATACAACTGTTAGTGAACAAACAGATTGTCAGTTATTGAAGTTAAAAGATCTGATTATGTCAGCCGGACATATAATTTAAATTTAATAGCTGACCGGATATGTATCGAGCTATCAACACATGTGTAAAATTTAAATAGCTGGAATCACGGGCTTGATTACGTCCGGACGAATATAGTCCGAGCGCTGTGTTTAACATTTTGATTACCAATCACTCAGGATAGTTGGAGGAAAAAGGGGAATCCTGCTCCCTCTTCTATCTTTGGACCCATCAATTCCTCTATAAAAATGGCCATATCCCTTCATGAAAAGGGGCTAGAGGATCAGATCTATCAAAACACAACCTTGTTAAAACCCTAAAACTAATAGAGAGAAAAAAAAAACAACACCAATTCTTAAGTTCCTTCCCACTGGTGCGAATCTAACAACAACTCAGACTTCAGAAAGGGTATTTTGAGCTACAACATACGCAAAGGTATGACATAATGGCACATTCTTTACTTATAAACACTTTTGGAGTTTCTGTCTTTAAAATAGTATCTCCGACCGGACGTACATCACATCCGGCCGGACATGCATACACATCCGATCAAGTATAGAAATATCTGGTCGTGCTCATTTCTTTTTTTTTATTTTACTTGTGCTTAGGTTTTTTTCTGTTAATCTTCATTATCCCTCTATGTATATTCAATTGTTTATTTTACTTTTTTAATGTATGATATACATATACTGTAAGTTACGATTAATATACATGTCATGTAGTTTACTTTTTGATTTGCAAATACTGTCCGGCCTGATATGTATTATGTCAGGCCATAAATTTAATATATATGGTCATATGATCTCCGTGGTATATAGGATGGAAACCCGAACGTAAGTTCTATAACCAATTCCGAATGGATAATAATATAGTCCACACTCGGGATACAATCCACACCATTGGGAGATGGCCATTTCATTATGCATGTTTATTATATGTGTTTCTGCATCTGTATGTTTCTGTATTTCTAGACTATGCAGTATGTCTGACTTTATTTAAGTCTCGTCAGAGGTTAACAACTATATCCAGCCGCCTTTGGGACATGTTCGGCTAGGCCTCTCCGAGGCAAGGCTTATGAGACCCATTTTAATAAGGGATATTTAAATATTTTCTTATCAATTGTTGTAATAATATATAGATATTTACGTCATTTATTTACAATTTTTTATTATTATTTATTTTTTCGCACTTGTATATCATTAAATTGATTTTGTGTGATATTGCATTATAAGATGATGCGACACGTTCTTTTAGCGTAAATATTATACTGGCATCATTAAGGGAGCATTTCGAACCCAAACGAGTTTAAGGTCGAACCTTACGATAGGTTTAGTGTGGCTTTAAATCATTCCCGATTTTCATACTAGGTGACAGCTTCATTATTCTCTGGTCAGTCCCCTATGGGATTATGCATACTTTCTATGGGTTGCAAGCCCAACAGTGTAGTGGTCGCCAACGTCATGGCATAGCGGTAAACCTCACTTCGTTTCTACAGATGGCGACTCCACTAGGGATAGAGAATTGGCCCCAAAAAATACCTTGTAGTATTTATGGCGAGATTGGGGAGAATCATATCCTCATCTTTTGTATACCTCTTTAACCTCGATGGTATTATATATCGAGAAATCACTTTCATTCAAGATGGTGGATTGTTATGTGATGATAACCATCACTTATTGGCACGTACCCTTGAGCATAAATGTGCGTTAACTTCGTCGATCAAACCCTTGAGTGGAGAGATCTAGTTGTGGAAAACTCTTCATATCACTAGGTATAAAAAAGTGTGTTCACTTGATCGACTGAACCCTTGAGTGGGGAGACCTAATTATGGACAACCCTTTGTCGATAAGAGCTTAAGCCTTACATTCTTAAGCCCACATGAAAGTCTACATGTGTTGTCATATATAAGTTTCTCTTATGCTTGTGTTTGGGCCCCAATCATTTGAAGTAGCTTGAACCTTTTTTCATGGGATGTATTACTTGTTAGGCCTTTAAAATGATAACATGCCATATTATATGCAAACCTCGTTAGGCCTAAAAATATTTTATTATGATCCAAAAGTGCCAAAACATGAGTCTGATACTCACACTAGAATTAATCTAGAAATAGTACACCTTATTTTGCCAATTTGTATGTTCTTAAACATTCCTAAGTCTAACCCAAAATAACCAAGATTACTAAGGGTCCAATCCATCATTTTCAGATAATAACACGATCCTATATCAGGCTTAGTCATTTTTATAAATGGGCGGCTTTTGTCTTTTTACGATAGAACAAAATGAAGAAGTAGTCAAGGTTTACCTTTTATAGCCTAAAAGAGAATGAGCTTACGTACCCCTGTTGGTGCATAGGCTAATCCAAACCTAGTACAAGTATGGACTTACCATGTGTGTGGGAGGAATAAGTCTAGAAGGATATGTGCTGATGTTTGAGCACACCATGCATTTCATGCATTACATATATACATACATCATGCAAATATTTATGGTTGCAGCCATCAAATCAATCTGTTGAGTTAGTCAGAGGTCAATCAACAAAAATTAAGAATTCCTAGTAGTAACAGTTCTCACATATACTGGATGGAAGATAAGTTGAAAAAATGACTGTAACAACTACTAACTTTGACTACTACTTTGATCAACTGGACGACACCTCAGACGGTTAGGGCTGGAGCAAACAATGAGAGGCGTGTGAGTAAAGAAGTCCTACGTCCAAGGACAATATTAGGAAAATAGTGGAAGGGGCTTAAGAAGCGAAACATCAAAAGTAAAACATCGTCCAAAAGCGATACTTCTCCAATTTCGGAAGATCGATGTCCAAGATGTTGGATGAACTCAAGGACAAGTCCTGTTGAAACCCCTGGAACCAAGACCGATGCCAAACACAATATCTCACTACATGGATCTAAACCAATATTTCTACTTCCTTCAGAAAATAGTCCATGATACAGACAACTGTACCCGTATGAAATATGAGATTCAAGACTCAGTCGACGGAGGTAAGATACTTGATCCTAAGGAGTACCACTCCTAAGCATGACTTTTAGAATTGCAAAGAGTAATTAGAAAGAATTTATGATGGTCTAACTTGTAGAAATGGTCAAGAAACTTTATATTCATTTGACTATTTCTTAAAGTCGAGGATGAGTTGACACCAAATTAAAGAGATGACGCAAAAAAAAGAGTAGATCCCACAAAACCTACTCTGATATCCGAGTTGTTTAGTAGTCAAGAGTATCGTGAACCCCATGAGTATTTTTGCATCAAACGACAACTCAAATATTGAGTATGCAAAGCAACTAGAGTTGGTGAAATTATTCAGTAAATAGAGATTCACATCACAAATGTGGAGTCTTTGCATCAAAAGGTAATTTGACGACTTAAGGAAGTTAGGGATGAGGAAAAGCCCTATATGAAATAAACTTGGAGAAATCTTGTCGATCATTAATTAGTTGTTAAATTACTTTAGCAGAGGAAAGGATAAAATGAACCAAAGTGTTAGTACTAATCTATACTTAGCGCCAACATAAATTAATCTGATTTGCACGTAATTCTTGGTAAATGAATCACACACACATGGAGAAGCATTTGAAAAGTAAACCTTTGTTGAAATTAAATTCTGAATTTAGATAATGCTCATACTTTGAAGAGAGACTAGATTTCAAAAGGAATTTTTTTTAGAAACATACGAAGAGTCATTGCATCATAAAAGAAATTCTGAATGCAAAATCAATGTAGGACAAGATCCAATGAAATCTTAACGGAAGAAGCATCACGACTCCTGCAAATCGAATAATGATCATAAGAGATCATTTGCACACATGCATACATGCAACTAACATTCCATTTACAGGAAATTTGAATAAAGCAAGCCTCCAAGGGATGGATCCAGATGATGGGTGCTCAGTTGAATTCTCCAAAACACGGAGCACCCAACAGTCAGAAAGTCGAGACATGGGGCCAAAGCCCATCTAAAAAAGGATACTGGGTGGTGAAGCTCGCCTAAAAGAGATATGGGGACAAAGCTCGCTAAAGAGAGGATGTTGGAGGTAGAGACCGCTTGGATATGGTGGTTGGGGCCACGTAGATAGGTTTTGAAATACCTACAAAAGAGAATGAATTCAGACATCAGGCAGCTCGAGGAACAAAGCTTCATAGTAGAGATCGAAACATCTCATAACCGATCAAGGCATTATGGGGCTCAAGGGTCTATCAATAATGACAGAAGCAGATGAAAGTTATTTTTAGCACCTCTCAGGAGCATGCTTCTTTTGTTAATTCTTTTGAGAATTTGGAAGTAGTGTCTTGTGTGTTTATTTTCCAATCTATGTTGTAATTTCTCTTTATTTTGTTAACAACATTATGTGTGTTTTTATTCATATAATGAGTAGCTATATCTAACTGAGGCAAATTGGTGAAGCTCTGGTATACAAATATGGATAATTTTTACTTATGTTATAAATATAGATTGTGTTATTCCCAATTAATATTTGTACTTTTCTCATTTATGTGAGAGTCTTAAATCTCTATAGACATTCCTTAGGCCTGCCGTGGTAGATCCATATTGACTGATACAGATAATACTTGAACCCCATAATTTATGTTATTGCCTATTTAATTTATGTACTTTTTCATTTATGTGAGAGTCTTGACTCTCTGTAGACAGTCCTTAGGCTCGCTGTGGTGGACCCTTATTGATTGACACAAATAATACTTGATCTCCATAATTTATGTTATTACTTAATTAATATTTATATCTCTCTCGTTTATGTACTTAATCATGAAATAAATTAATTGATAAATAATAAAAACTTATATGTTATAAAAAGTAAAATTATTTTTTATATTTGAAACACCAAGAGTGGATCCTCTAATATCGGTATTTTATTTTATTATTGCGGCAACTTATTTAATTTCTCATCACTTCATTTTATTTAGTCTTTTATTTTATTCATTGTGTTATAATTTTATTATACTAAATCTATTACCTATGGATCGACCGCGAACTCACTGAGTTATTTTATAACTTCGACACTCTTATAATTGCCAGTAAAGAACACTTTGTGAGTGTGTCAGATATTGTGTTAGTAAATGGCCCACCAAGTGTTTGTAAAAATACTACTGTTTATGGCTACTTGGACGCTCGTGTGGGCACCAACTCTCTTCTGCGGGCACCTGTACGGGCACCCACACTACAATTGTACTAGCGCAGGTGCACGGCCTCTCATGCTAGCCCACATTACGGGTGCCCACAGTACAAACTATTTGAATGATCTTAATTAATTTTTATAATATTTCTTGTAGGTATAATGGAAAGTAGCCACAACTCTTAAGATGTAAGAATACTAGGTTCTGATCAAATTTGAGAGTGTGCAACCAATATAACTTGTATCGAAAAGGTTGCGAAGGTGATAGGATAAATTTGACTATTACATAACTATAAGAGTTTAGGAAATCAATCTTTGGATATTTCTTAAAGATTAATACTTATTTGAAAGGAATTATAATGCATAATATTTTATTTAGACTTGGTGTGCAAACGAAAGGTGACCTCCGAATCAATTGTGGTTTTGTATTGAGGGAAAATTAATAAGATTATCCATTTGGGAATGGTTTCTAATAACGTGTTTTCGAAGTGGTTCTTCTGTTGAGATGTATTGTGATATGAGACAACTACTTTACATATTTGATGTATGAAAAACTAAGAGATCTAGACACAAAGTTTCTTTAGTTTGATTTCACAGAAATCCCAGAGTCTGATGCAGTAAAGATAGCTTTATATTATTTTGCATATTGATTTTTGTTTGGGGTGTCCTGATAAGAGACGTGTACAAATCTATGTTATTTAATCGAGATTAATTGATTATTAATCGTGAATCGCTACTTGAGCGATTTGACCTGAATTAAATTGACACTAATATATGGGTGATTTTGATCGATTAATCGACCGATTTTCGACTTAAGATTTTCCAAAAATCATCTGATTTCTATTTTTTAGTATATTTAAGAGTTTTAATTGATGATTTTATATGAAAAAGGGTGAAAAAAATATTACAAAGATTAAAAAATGAAAATATACTCTAACTTAAACTAATTATTATTGGGATAATAAATCTTGAATTATTTATTAATTTTTAATAATTAATTAATGACTTTTAGTGATTTTTGGAGAATTTTTCCAATTAATCACAAATCACTCAATAGCTCTTGAAGCGATTTACTATCGATTTTTAATTAAACTGCTCAGGTATAAATAAAACTTATGAGTGTAGTGAAAGTTGTTATTTTTTTTAACAACATTTCATTGGTACCTTAATGTGGGATTAATTGATGATTAATCGTGAATCGCTACTTGAGCGATTTGACACGAATTAAATTGACACCATTATATAGGCGATTTTGATCTATTAATCGATCGATTTCTGACTTTGTTTCCAAAAATAATCCGATTTTTATTTTTTTAGTATCTTTTAAGAGTTTTAATTGATGATTTTATATGAAAAGGGATGAAAAATAATATAAAGATTAAAAAATGAAAATATACTTTAACTTAAACTAATTATTACTGGGATAATAAATCTTGAATAATTTATTAATTTTTAATAATTAATTAATATCTTTTAGTGATTTTTGGAGAATTTTTTCAATTAATCACAAATCACTCAATCGCTCTTGAAGCGATTTACTATCGATTTTTAATTAAACTGCCCAGGTATAAATAAAACTTATGAGTGTAGTGAAAGTTGTTATTTTTTCAACAACATTCAATTGGTTTCTTTAACGTGGGATGCTGTTTGTGAACAAGCAAACAAGATTTTATTAGGGACTAATAAATTCAAGGCAGAGCACATGAAGGATAAGAGACACGTGAGGAAAAGTACGTGTATGGCTTCTATTTTGCGTTCCAGGTAAATTAATTATGTAATCTATTTTTGTATTAATGCATTATTCTAATGTCGTTGTATATAGGCGTGGATATTTGGCTTCAGAGTACGCCATCAAAGGCAACCGTGTTTATCCTCGTATTAGAACATGGACAGTGCGCGAAGCTCTAACAGATGTGGCTTTGATGAGTCTACTTAATAGACCTGATGAGGAGGTAATAATTTGCATATGATGAGTTGGCGTCAAATAATTTTAATTTCTAATAAATTCCATACATTTATAAGTTACATATGAAATAAGTTTTGATAGCATGCCCAATCATACTGAAAATAAAAAGGTAATAATTAGTTGAATTTTTTTTCAGCTTAAGCGACTTGTTCAGGATCCTATCAGAGATGACGGATATAGTATCGATCATGTCATGGATGAGGAATATGCACGCATTCTGTAAGGTGATAAGCAAAACAATGATAATGAGGTAATATTATGAAGGGGAATAACTCATTAAAATACATATAAGTTAGCTGTAAATCTTAAATTAACTATATTAGTTAACTTTTTCCTATAGACGCAGACAAAATGACGTATTGACTATCTTATGAGGAGATTGGATACCCTTGATATCCAAGTACAATCCATTTGAACATCCGTTGATGAACATACGCAGACAAAATGACGTAGGATGCTTAGTTTTAATTTGTCAATAGTTGATAAATTGATTAAAGTGTGTTGAAATTTTTAAATTGACTTATGGTAAGTTTTAATACATGAAAATGTTTTAATGCATTGGAAATTTTAAGTTTGTAATTAAAAATTTTAAACCCACTATTTTTAAGGACTGCCGAAAAATATATATATATATAAATATATATATATATATATATATATATATATTTTATTCGCTCGCGATTTGATCTCGGGCGGGTTTCCGCTGCACTCGGGTTTGTCCGTTCCTCACTCAACAAGTGGTATTAGAGCGTTACGTGCTTTTAATTGTTCATCTTCCTTACAATTTTTCTCAATGTTATAAAATGCCCATGCATACATTAATTGTGAATTACATGTTTTAGGCATTTTTGGACATGCATACATTTTATATATTTGTATGCATTTGACTTTGGAAAAATCTCTACGCTAGATCATTAATTGTTATTATTTTAGTTGAAAATATGACATGGTCCGGCTTGTCTATACGGTGTTAGTGAAACCATTGTAATTATTCCCAATATTGCTAAAGCGTGAGGGATTGGTTATAATGTTTTGTACTATTCCGGTTAAGCATGAGATGAGTCGAATTTAAGAGAAAGTATTATCCAATATTGCTAAAGCGTGAGGTTAATATTAGTATCTTACTTTTGACAATAGACAAGTTGATCTAAAAATTGAACTATCCAATATTGCTAAAGCGTGAGGATGAGATTTGATTTAGGACCGAATATAAGAGTTGCATGAAGATGCAATTGACAATAGTTGTCTACCTTCTCGAATTTACAAAGGTCAATATTGCTAAAGCGTGAGATTTGCGTAAATGTCAAGAAGGATCTACTTTGCTTTGTGAGATTTAAGAGTTAAATTTTCGTATTCTTGTTTGTAGAGATTATAAAGAATATGTAAAACAATGCGAGGGCATTTTATAGAAAAAGTAAATCCATATTCTATTTAGTGTTTTTATCATGATATTTAAATATTAATTTCTGTTTTATTTTATCCTTGTGTAGATAGAATGTCTGTGTCAAACCCGCTTTCGCGTATACTTGATACGCATAGGCTTCAGGGTGCTGTTAATTATAATTTTTGGCTCATGAATCTCCGAATTCTTTGCCAAGCGGAGCAACTTGAATATGTTCTTGATCGTCCAATGCCCGCAAGGGTTTCAGATGATGCTTTAGATGAAAAACGTGAGACGTTCATCAAATGGAAGGATGATGATCGGAAAGTCCAGTCATACATCTTGGGATCTATGGTGCCGGAACTACAGAGGAAGTATATGCTGATGCATGATTCCGAATCCATTTTGATGCATATGAAGGAACTATTCAGTGATCGACCACAGGTAGAGATGCATAGGGTGGCTGTCGAGCTTTTCCATACTTTCCTCCCAGAGGGAAAACCTGTTAGCCCACATGTGATGAGGCTAATAGACTGTATCGAAGAGCTTGAAAGGATGGATATTCCTATTGATAACCGCCTCGGGAATAGTGTGATTCTCGCATCTCTTCCCAAGTCTTTCAATGACCTTATCGTTAACTTTAACATGCATAAGATGCTTCCCACCTATTTTGAGTTGCACAATATGTTGCTGACGGCTCAAGAAGACATGAATAAGAATAGTTCTGCTTTCATGGTCACTAGTGGTTCTTCTTCTGGACCTTCTCAGGCTTCTCATAAGCCGGTAGGGAAGAAACAGAAAAAGAAGAAGAAAGTTAAAGGTGAAGGTCCAAAGGTTGCTTCCGCAGGGGTTTCTAAGCCAAAGGTGAAGACAGATGCTGCAAAAGGAAAATGTTTCCACTGCGACATGCTTGGACACTGGAAACGCAACTGTCCGAAATATTTAGCCTCTTTGAAGAAAGCTCCCCCAGGTATTTGTTTTCCTATTATTGACATTACACTTGCTTTTAATTCTAGTTCGACTTGGTTGTTAGACACTGCTTGTCCTTCTCATATCTGTAATTCGTTGCAGGATCTGAGGGAAACTAGAAGATTGAAGCCGGGAGAGATCCAGCTGCGAGTAAGGAATAGAGATTCTCTACAAGTTGAAGCAGTAGGAATTTTATTTTTGAAACTCTCTGATGAATGTAATATTAAACTTAATAACTGTTATTTTGTGCCGACTATGATACGGCAAATCATCTCACTTCATGTACTTGACAGCGAATGATTTCATGTAAATATTAAAGATGGTCTTTTGAATTTATATGATATGAATGTTTTGCTTGTTTCATGTCCCATGGTTGATGGTCATTACATTCTTACCAAAAATCGTGATTTTTTAATATAGAGAAATCTAAAAGGAAAAGATCGGAAGAAATAAATAACACAGAACTTTGGCATATGAGATTAGGTCATATAGGCATAAAACGCCTAACCAAACTAGTTAAGGATGGTGTGATATCGGATCTAACCATAGAACCTTTACCAGTTTGCGAATATTGTATTCAAGGTAAAATGACCAAATCCTCATTTAGTGGTGTTGGACATCGTGCTAATATTTATTGGAACTTGTACATTCCGATGTATGTGGTCCTTTAAATCATGCTGCCATGGGTGGGTTTCAATACTTTGTAACTTTTATCGATGATTTGTCACGATATGGTTATGTGTTTCTTATGAAACATAAATCGGAAACTTTTGAAAAGTTCAAAGAATACCGATTTGAAGTAGAGAAACAAACCGGAAAACTCTTGAAATGCCTTCGATCAGATCGGGGTGGTGAGTACATGAGCAGTGAGTTCGTGAGTTATTTAAAAGAGAATGGGATTCTCACTCAGTATGCTCCTCCAGGCACTCCTCAACACAATGGTGTTTCGGAGAGGAGGAATCGAACTTTATTAGATATGGTTCGATCGATGATGAGTTTTACTGATCTACCAATATACTTGTGGGGCCATGCTCTAGACACTACCGCTCATCTTTTGAACAAAGTTCCATCGAAAGCTGTTCCGACTACTCTGTATGAGTTATGGACTGGAAAGAAACCGAGTCTTAAATATGTTAAGATTTGGGGTTGTCCTGCCTATGTAAGAGTTGCACATCGAGATAAACTTGCACCTAGAGGGTACAAGTATTGATTCATTGGATATCCTAAAAATTCCATGGGATATCAGTTCTATGATCCCGAGAAACGAAATGTGTTCGTTACTCGAAATGCAACTTTCTTAGAAACACAATTTATGTTAGAAAGTGTAGATCATAGAATGATTGATTTAGATGAAGTCAATCAAAGTAACATTGAATCGACGATAGAACCAGAAGTTCAAGAAGATGAGATACCTTTGACACAACCACCTCGTAGGTCACAAAGGATATCGAGACCCCCTGTCAGGTACAGGACGTCATCTGATGATACACTCGATGTTTTCTTAATTGAAGAAAATGATCCTTTAACCTACAGAGAGGTGATGTTAGACATCGATGCGGAGAAATGGCTGGAAGCTATGAAATCCAAGATTGCCTCAATGCATGATAATCAAGTATGGGACTTGGTTCCGCTTCCCGACGGAATTGTTCCTATCGGTTGTAAATGGGTTTACAAGAGGAAGCGGGGGCCCGATGGAAAGGTTGAAACCTTTAAGGCCCGACTGGTAGCAAAAGGATATACTCAGAAATCAGGTATTGATTATGAGGAAACCTTTTCTCCTGTAGCCATGCTTAAGTCAATCAGGATTTTATTAGCTATTGTCGCACACTATGATTATGAAATTTGGCAGATGGATGTGAAAATGGCTTTTATGAATGGAAATCTTGAGGAAGATATCCATATGGAACAACCCGAGGGATTCGCATTCGCCAAAGATCCTAATCTGGTATGTAAGCTTAAAAGGTCTATTTATGGACTTAAACAAGCTTCCCGTAGTTGGAATCTTCATTTTGATGATGTGATCAGATCGTCTGGTTTCATTAAGAATGGAGAGGAATCTTGTGTCTATAAAAAGGTTAGTTGGAGCATGATAGTCTTCTTAGTGCTTTATGTTGATGATATACTTATTATCAGAAACGATATAGGTATGTTACAATCTGTCAAAGCCTATCTCAGTAAGAATTTCTCCATGAAGGATTTGGGAGAGGCCTCTTATATACTAGGTATAAAGCTTTATAGAGATAGAGCAAGGAGGTTGATAGGACTCTCTCAGTCCAAGTACATTGATTTGATCTTAGAAAGGTACAAATTTGTTGACTGTAAGACAGTTAATGTGCCTTTCAATCATGGTATTCATCTGTCTAAGAAATTGTGTCCTAAGACAGATGATGAAAGGGCTAAAATGCTTAGCCAGCCTTATGCTTCCGCTGTTGGTAGCATAATGTATGCCATGTTATGTACTAGACCTAATATCAGCATGGCTATAAGTGTTACAAGCCGTTATCAGTCTGATCCGGGTCAGGACCATTGGATGGCTGTGAAACATATCCTGAAATACCTTAAGGGTACAAAGGATAAGTTTCTCATTTATGGAGAAAATGACTTACAGTTAAGAGGTTACACGGATTCAGATTTTCAATCTGATCCAGATGATAGAAAGTCTACATCTGGGTTTGTGTTTTCTCTCAATGGCGGTGCCATTAGTTGGAAAAGCACTAAACATAGTTCGACTGCTGATTCCACCACCGAGTTAGAATACATTGCTGCTTCAGAAGCTGCAAAGGAAGCTGTCTGGATCAAAAAGTTTGTTGCAGAGCTTGGAGTAGTCCCATCTATAGTAGATCCTATTCCGTTATTCTGTGACAACAATGGTGCGATAGCTCAAGCCAATGAACCCCGCGCTCATCAGAAATCTAAGCATGTGGAACGAAAGTATCACATAATTAGAGAAATTTTGGCTAGAGGTGATATTGTAGTTTGTAAAGTACGAACTGAAGAAAATGTAGCGGATCCACTGACTAAAGCCTTAACTCCCAAGGTTTTGAAAACATGTGGAGTCTATGGGTATTAGATACCATCGTGAATGGCACTAGATAAAGTGGGAGTGTTGGAAATGATGATCGAGCACCATTCACTTTTTGTATGAATATTTGATATTTATGCAATATAATATTTATTTTATCATGATTATTTATTTATTAATATGGTAAAACTCTTACTTTATTTATATAATGTAAATCTAATTGTTAGATTACTCTAAGAGTTAGAGATTTCGAGTTACACTCGGAACCTTATATGAATTTAGTAAAGACCCGAGAGTTACTACATTATGGTGATATAGTTGCAAGAGTTGCAAATGGTGTTGAGAAATATCACGCATTCCCTCGAATATAAATTATTCCTAGTCTAGATATATTGACATGGGTCGGTCATTATATTGGTAAGACTAGTGCATTGTCTATATATGTAATGGGCATATGGTTTGTCTCAACAGACTGTGAGCTTAGCGGAAGTTCGTATAGAAATGCATATATTCATTAGTTGAATGAATGTTGAATTAACTCATAAAAGATGACTAATAGATATTCCATAAAACTGTCAATAGTTATCTTTTCGAGTTGAGTAGTTATTGTGGTCCTTTGACTTGAGACACCACGGTGGTCTTGTGAGTGATCCTCTATGCCTGATACCATGCATGTCAGAGACCTTTCATGGTCTGACCTCTGGATGACTGTTAGGTATAGACCGATGCTCACGAAGATCGGTGTGTGTTAATATGAGGATTCGTCAGTCCATATGGTTGGATTTTGTTTCCAGAATTTTTAGAATATATTCCAGAAATCTTTTGGCCGAAAGTTCGTTGAAGAAATTGTTTCTTTGACATTATAAATAATATTCAAAAAGAGTTTTGCTATATTATTTATTAATGGAATATAAGGATGAAAAATTTCATATATTGAGTAGATAAGGTTTTGACAGTATAACTATAACTTACTCAATTGGAAACAGAGATGACGAAGGGATTATACATTAGCGTTTTAACCTCGACTTGTATGGTTCGACGTGTCGTGTTATTTAGTCATGATTTGTAGGTGGACAGGCCTTCATGAAATATGTATATATGTATATGAGATATATATGTATATATATATTAAAAAACAACCAAACGTGAGCCTAGAGAGTTCCATTATATTGAGTTTACTCGTTGAGCACTATGGCGACCTTTCATCAAATATTGACAAAGTATTTTTTGGGTTTTTAGGATTAAATTGTTTAATCCGATAATTCATTAGATGAATTGAATTAATTAATTTTATATCAAGAGTTGATATAATTTTTATTGTATAATAAATATAAATTTGATTTACATTAAATTAGTAATTATTTTGCGAAATTAATTTAATTGTTAAATTAATATATAAAATTAGTTACTTGGTTTATACAAATAAATATTTTAATTAATTAAAGTAATTTTAGTTAATGTAATTGAATGTTTTTAGTTAAAGTAACTAAAATCTTTTAATTGCAATTTAGTTACCTTGGTTGGTGAGATAATTTAACTATGGTTGAGTTATTTTTTGAAACAAGTGGTGTAGATAAAAGATTCCTTAAACCATGGTTATATTATATGGCTTGGGTTATGTTTTCTTTATTTTCTTTTAATAAAAACAAAAAAGCAAAAATTGAAAAAGAACTTCACTTTTTCCTTCTCTGCCTCTCTGCCGAAAACAAGAAAATGAATTAAAGAAACCTTCATTTTGCTTCTTTGCTCTCTGCCGACAGAAACAAGAGAAAGAAATTGATTTTTATTTTCATAATCCAAGCCAATAATCTCACCAAATATTACCCTACATATAATCAAGTCTATGGAATTAATCCCTAAGTGTTAAGGGTTAATTTATGTTCTTGAGGTTTTCCTTTTCCTAGGATTTTAAGAGTTAAAATTGGGGAAAAGTTGGTTGCTATTCTTGAGTGATCAACCACCTTTTGATCACCAAGACTTGTTCTTGAGGAGCTCAATTGGGTGGATCTTGAAGGAGTTCAAAGCTTGGAGGATTTGGAAAAGCTTGGAGGCAAAATTCAATAAATTGGAAAAGAGTTGAAAGCTTGTTGGTAAATTTAATTTGTATATTTATTGTTAGATTTGTTGATGATTATGTTGGCGAATTGGTCGCGTAATTGGATTTTGATGACGTCAACGCAATTGACGACTTCGACGTGCAAACACGAAGCAATACAAAAAGTGTCGAAGCATAAGGAGTGAAGAGCGAGAATGTGAAGACTAGCGGCAAATCGAAGATAATGATTAAGAGCTAAATTTTATTGTAAGTGAGTTTACTCAAGTGATCTAAAGCTCTTAGGAATCATACATTTTGCATCACTTGCATTTAAAATGGATTAGAATGCTTAAAGAATCATTTGCACAAAAATGAATTTCTATGCACAAGTGCATCGGTAAATGATCTTCCAAAAACTATCAAACGGTTGAATTAAACTTCAAATAATATACCGTTAGATAGATATGTGTCTCTAGTTTGCTACGGTTCAAACGGAACATAATTCCGATGCATAGAACTTTTTCTAGAGCCTTTTTAGTACAACATGTTCAGATGTGCGTTTTCTGCATACACGTCACATTAGAAAAATTCCATAAAATTCATCTTAATTTTTTTGGAGCTGAATTTTTTACAGAAGCTAGATCTATGTGTCTAGTTTATGTATAAATTTACGGATCATGATTTGGAATTTTCTAGAGAAAGTTACGGCCAAAATACCAAGTGTCGTCAGTCTTGACTGATCATGCACATACTGAAACCAGGGAGCTCCATGCCGGTCCCCATGCCGGTTTTCTCGCCGGTCTCCATGCCGGTTTTAGCTGAGCAAATAATGCTCTCTGGAACCAGGGAGCTCCTTGCCGGTCTCCTCGCCGGTCTCCTCGCCGGCCCAACGGCTAGTTTTTTGAACGTTATGTTACCGTTGGAGCCCTAGACCGGTATGCCGGTCCCCTCGCCGGTGTGCTCGCCGGTCTCGCTGTAAGTTGGGGAAAACTTTGCATTTTGTTATAAATAGAACCCCAACTCCTTTGCCTTAGATTAGAGATCTAGAAAACCTTCATATACATTCTCTAAGGCAAACAAAAGAGTGTCATACACCTTCATATTCATAAACACTCATCCAAGCTCACACACACATCTTTCATATCATTTAGTGAGCTTAGAACACTTGGGTTTGCTCTCACACAATCTTCTTATTATTTGTGAGTGTCCAAGTGTGTTTTAAATCTTTCATATCAAAAACACTTGCGGTTTGTGAAATCCCATTGTTTGGGTAATTTGTAAAGGTTGTGAGTGCACCTACGTAGAAAACTCAATCTTGTAAAAGGTTTGGAGTGCGCCTTGGCGGAAAACTCTTGGTTACGAGTGAACCACGGAAAACTCGATTCTAGTGGAAATCTTCAAGCGAGGCTTGGGGGAGTGGACGTAGGCACGTTTGGCCGAACCACTATAAATCGCGGTGTCGTATTTCTCTTTCCCTTAACTTTTACTTATTTGCAAGTTTGATTACATTTATAATATTGATTAGAAACTTGCATATAGGCTATTAATTGGAATAGAGAAAATTGCCTAAAACTCCCATTGGTAATAAGAGCTTTAAATCGGCAAATATTTTATAATTCCGCATTTATAGCGATAACCCAATTCACCCCCCCTCTTGGGTATAGAGTTTCTTTGTCGCTATTGCTTGTAGGTACTTTCAGATATTGTGAGAAAAATTGTGTGATGAAAGTGTTGGATAAATTGATAGCATGTATGTGAGGAATAGAAGCATTTAAGGTTGTTGAAAATTAGTATATAGTTGATATGTTAATTTGAATGCTTGGATTAATTTTTTCAAGAGTTGGAAAATTAATTGTATGCTTGAATTAATTTTTTCAAATGTTGGAAAATTAATTTTAGTATGTTTGGATTATTTTCAAGTGTTGGAAAAAATAGGATGCTTAGTTTTAATTTGTCAATAGTTGATAAATTGATTAAATTGTGTTGAAATTTTTAAATTGACTTATGGTAAGTTTTAATACATGAAAATGTTTTAATGCATTGGAAATTTTAAGTTTGTAATTAAAAATTTTAAACCCACTATTTTTAAGGACTGCCGAAAAAAAATATATATATATATTATAAATATATATATTATATTTTATTCGCTCGCGATTTGACAATCTCCGCAATATTAGTAGTCTGAAAATTATACTGTCTTCCTTCAAAATATGAATGGACCCAATTACGCACACCGTCATCCTCCTCCAAATATCTAGCTATTTCGGATGCATACACTACAAAAGTCGCATTTCCTTTTCAAATTCAATCGAACCATACTCTTTCACCATAACAATAAACGACAACTTAAACTTCTTCCATATTATAGGGTTCTATATTGAAAATTCAAGTTGCCTTGTACATGATAAAAACAAATGCTGTGTTGTGCGCTTAGGTACAACTTGAGACTTTTTTTCAATTGACTTACGTCGATCAGAAATTAATACCTAGCTACATCAGATGCATCCCCACAAAAGTTGCATTTTCTTTCAAATTTAATCGAACCATACTCTTTCCCATAACAATAAACGACAACTTAAACTTCTTTCATGCTATAGGGTTCCATCTTGGAAATTCCAGTTGTCTTGTACATGAATAAAAAACGATGTGTTGTGCGATTGGGAACACCTTGAGGCCATTTTTTCAATTGACTTGTGTCGATCATAAATGAAAACCAACTTTGAAACATCACCAATAATATCGAATACTTTGTACATAAGTTACCAATCCCAATAGCAGCCACAAATAAATGATTATTTTCATATAAACATATTGTCACAAAGAGTGTTCCATAATATTTGCCTTTCAAAGGCACAACAAATTATAAAAATCCATTCTTATAAGATCCCAATACTATAAAATAATACATGAAGTTATCACCCTTATTCTTTAGAAGGTGTGTTGTGGTGCCAGGGTTGTCTATTACAAAACAAATGAGTACTGATGGAGTAAGTTTTATGACTCTTTTTCGCTTATTCATAACAATTCCAAAGAAACTTCCTTCGATGTCTGTTTTGGAATATATCATTATAACACGTATGTAGAGATGAAATTTTTTCATATCCCGTCCCATATTTTAAAAATGGGAGAGGACGAGATAAAAAATTTATCTTGAAAATTCAAATGGAACGAGACGGGACAACGAAATGGGATGAGAGTTAGTGAGATTCAACAGAATATGGGAGAGGACCTAGACGATTTATTATTCTGCAAAAATATAACAGGGTAGGGCTGGGATGAACTTTTATCCCAAAAAAATATAACGGGACATGATTGAAATGATTTTCTTAAATTGAATAGGATCCGGATTGACAAATCTCGTCCCGTCTTGACCCATTACCTTTACTACAAGTATGTAGGTCAAACTTGTCACACTGCATCACAACCCAAGGAATATTACTTTCATCATTCATCATGCTTGCTCGAAATCTCCATTTACATGACTCAGAAGCACAATGCACATCAAAACGTGTCTTAATGGACTTGGTAACCCTGAACTCAAACCTTTTCCTTATAGCGAATATTTAAATTCCATGTACATGACCTTCTTTTGTATAAACAAATGTCTAACACAAATACCACCTGAACTAGATTATTTTACCATGTTCGAAGCGGTCCAATCAGACACCATTAGAGGATGAATGAATTTAAGCAGATTAAGAACCATTCTTTGACTAATTGACTAATTTCATGGAAGTTCAATACCTGTGTTTACTTGACTATTACAGATTCTCTCATCCCTACTCATCTAAATACTATAGCCACTATGATCATTCCATGTTGGTGAATAACGGGACCCCACATTTCCACTAATGCTTCTGATTGGGTTGTTAGTGCAAACTCATATTTTTCATGAAAAATATCTACGTCGTTTGTTGGAAGTGTCAAATTAGACTTTATCGAAATAATAGAATGTGTCGTTACATATGTTAGGGTTGGTGCTCTGAGCGCCAATTTTATTATGTATTTCCTTGTAAATACTAATGTAACATTTTATTATGAATAAAATAAACAGTTTCTTTTATATAACATATTCTTTATATAGTAAAGACGTAACAAACCTTAGAATGATTAGTTATGATACTGTTGCAAAAGCGTCGCAACTGACATTGAGATGTATCATGACGTTGTCATTCTTAGACTGTTCCTGATCAAGGTTTACACTACTTGGTCAGCAAAGTAAACCCGTTGAGACTAGTACATGTCGTATATTGGAAACTTGGATTCCGATGGTTTCTCAATGAACCATGAGTCTTGGAGACTTGTATAAACGTGCAGGTGTTTATAGGATAAACACTGTGTTGGGTTTCTACTATAGTCCCAAGATCATTCAAGCAACGAAATTAACGTGAATACAATAAAGAAGTATGACAGAATCATACTTACATTGAGCGGATGTTGAAGACGATGAACATAAAAATTTCTTCAAGCTTTTCCTCCTAGGTTCGGCCAAGCTCCTCTTTGTGCTCTCCAAGATTCGGTCAACCTCCGTGGAAATGATCTTCAAGCTCCAAGCTTTGTGAATGGATTTCATGCTCAAGATTTTGTTTCACTATCACCTTTGGATGACTATTTAGTGTGCTAGCACTTGGAATAATTTGCCACAAATTCTTCCTAAGCTACTTCTTGTTCTTGGCAAAGGAGAAACAAAAGAGAGAAAAAAATGGCCCAAGCCCGAAAGTTTGAGAGAGAGAGGAGAAGAGTTGTGTTGAGTTTTGATTTTCAAAAATCAAATACCAATTCACTCTTTTCCAAAAAGGTACAAGGCAATTAAGCCTTCCAACCACCACCATCAATCACAAGTGACTTACATCACATCACTCAAAGTGACAAGATATCCATCACTTGAATGACTAATGATGTGACGCGTGATGTGACTTGTGGGCCCCACTTGATTCGAAATACGAGTGGGCCCGTAAATACTCCCGGGCTCAGGTTTGCTAATTCCGAATTAACGAATTTTCCATTGCGAAGTAATTAAATCAAATTTAATTAAATAATTTTACCTAGCAAAATTACTATTCACGTCACTTGTGAATTAATTCTAAATTAACTCGTTCGCCCGAATTAAAATCTAATTTCGTATAATATATCGACTATATTATTTTATCGATTAATTCTAAATTAATCGTTTTCTCTCTTTAAATAATATTTTATCCCAGATAAATATCTCCGTAATTAATCCTAGATTAATTTTCTCTCTCAATTGATTAATCCCAGATTAATAATGTGCGAGTCATACATCATTGGCGATAATTGGACTGTATTCAAACTATTTCAATTAATAGTTGATTTTATAATTGGATTATAGTAATCAATATAATTGAATTTAACCAATTAAATTATAGTTGATTATATAGTTAGACTATAGTAATCATTATATTTAATAGTACCTGAAATCGTTGATTGGATAGTTGGACTATAGCAATCAAGATAACTGAAAGATTAACGTTTAAAATATCAACCTGGGTAAAAATATTTTAAACGGCTTTAATTTTCAGATTGGGAATAAAACCTCAGGATAGTCCTGAAAACCGAGAAGTTACTTTATTTGATATAGTGACATCTCGAGCCTAAGCCCGGAGTTGAGCAAATAGTAGAACATGATATTTGGAATATTCATGTGATGATAACTTTAGTGCTTAATCCGTTATGCTTGCCGCAAAAGACTCCTTAATTTCTTAGTCAGAACTAAGGATTAGATCCTTATAGTATGATATTGAAATTGAATGATCTTCATAGATCTATCCTTAGATCTTAGAAGTGCAAATTGCAATAGTAAAATTCTTGGAGACTTAATGGATATACTCAAGGAGACGAAGCCAAAGTTTGTAATATGGCAAGAAGCGCAAGACTCATCTTATTTCGACATTCTAGAAGGCCAAGGCTTGGCCAAAGGCTTATGGGGTGTGGAAAATGGGCAAAGGCAAAATCATTATAATCTTCTCGGAAGATAAATGACATATCCCAAAATGTCTGCCTAAATTGTGGCAAATGGGGTCACTGGAAGCGTGACTGCCGTATGGACAAGGCAGACATGAAGGAAGAGAAGAAGGGCAAGGCTCCGACTTCAAATATGTTTGTCATAAACATGTTCACTACTAGTATTAAAATTGGATTTTAGATACTAAGTGTGGTACATAAATATTTGCTGATGTGCAGAATCTGCAAAGAGCAAGATACTGACTTCAGATGAGATCTATCTACGAATCGGAAACGGGACGACAGTCGCTGTTTTAACCATAGAAACCTAAGTTTAGGAACTACCCTTCGGGTATGTACTTAAATTAGGAAACTTTTAAAATGTAACTAGTTTGACTAGAAACATTATCTCTATATCAGGGTTTAACCCGTTGCGGGTATACCTTTATATTCTAGAACACTAAAGTGTTTTATTTTATAAAGATGATATTGAGATAAACATATTAGATGTGAATAACAGTATTTTATATTTTGAATATAACAAACCTCAAACATATGACATGAAAAACAAATAGCTCAGACTGAATTAGTCAGTTGAGACTTATATGTGGCATTGTTGTCTGGGACACATTAAACAAGACTCGTATATCCACACTTTCGAAGAGTGGGTACTAGGACAGATTTGATTTAATTCAAATAATGTCTATGAATCTAGTTTATTAGGCAAAGTGCCTAAAACACTTTTTACTTGGTAAAAGTGCAAATGCCACCGATCTGTTAGCCCTCGTTCATAGTGACGTAAGTGGGCCCATGTCTAGCTAGGCTAGAGGTGCATATGAATGTTTCGTGACCTTTACGGATGTGGCATCACGTTATGGTTATGTGTTTCTTTAGAAACACGAATCGGAAACTTTTGATTAATTCAAAGAGTTTCGACACGAAGTAGACAAACAGATCGGCTAAAGTATTAAACCATCACAGTTAGACCATGATGAAAATACTTAAGCAATAAGTTTCTCATATACTTGAAAGAGTATAATATTCTTTCAATGAGGACTCCTCCCGGAACACATCAGTTTGACGGTGTGTCCGAACTGAGAAACTGAATTTTGTTGGACATGATAAGGTTAATCATGAGTCGCTCTGAGCTACCATTTCCTTCAACGGATACGCATTAAACAGTGCAACACTTATTTTGAATAAGGTTCCATAAAAATCTGTTTGACAGATTTCATATTAGATATGAACAGGAAATAAACTGGGTTTTCTAAATTCCTGAAGATTTTGGAATGCTAGGCATATGTTTGGATGATACCAAACTAAAACCCAAATCGGATAAGTTCCTAATTGTTGGTTATCCTAGGGAAACCAAAGTATAGTACTTATACAACTCACATGAGAACAATTTAATTGTTGCTCACCATGCGGTTTTCCTAAGAGGAATACCGATATGCAGTGGTAAGTGGGCGGAAAGTAAAACTCGATGAAAATCAGAGTAATACTATTCCAGGCACCGATTCCTTAATGGAAACAAATAGCTCATCAAGGATGAAACTATACCAATAATCTTCGAATACACAATAACCGCGTAGGTCGGAGAGAGTCAGAAAACAACCTGGGGTATGGGTTTCTGATCTCACCTCGAAAGGATGTCAATCTTATTGAGGAAGACAAACTGACTACGTATGAGGTAGTGATACAAGGTATCGACTCCCAATTATGGCAAAGTGCCATAACGTCCGAAATGGATTCCATGTATACCAACCAAGTTTGGATACTGGTTGTTGTACCGAAAGGCATTGTTCCTATTGGTACTATATAAGTCTTCAAGGAAGACATACATGAATGGCAACATACCAACGTACTAAGCTAGGCTTGTAGCGAAAGGGTATCGTTATCAACATTGTGTCGATTACGACGAAACCTTTTAATCGTTGCCATTGTTAAATCCATTTGGATAATGCTTGCTAATGTTGCATGTTTCATTTATGAAATGTAGCAGCTGAATGCCAAAACCGCTTTCCTTAACGGAAACCTTTTGGAGGATGTTTATAACATCTTAACGGTTTTGTCATACCAAAACTAGCAAACAAGATTTACAAGTTATTCGATCCATTTATGGATTGAAGCAAACATTGGGTTATTGGAACTATCGTTTTGATGTAATCATAATGATATATGATTTAATTCAAAACGAAAATGATTCTTGTGTATATAAGAAGGTTAGTGGGAGCGCACTGACAATGAATATCCTAAGTAATGATGATATATCATTTCATGGAAATGATATTCCCATAATACAATCGGTGAAAGCTTGGCTTTCATGAAAATTCTTTGTAGAATTCTTGGGAGAGACAACCTTTATTCTAGGAATAAAGATCTACTAGGATAGATCTAAAAGTTGTTGGTACTCTCCGAGAACTCGTACATTGAAACAAATGTACGCGACCTGGTGTCTCATATGCTTTGAGCATATGGAGTCACAATCAGGTCAATCCAAGTGATAGTCACTAGATTGATGTTAAGAACATCCTTTAGTATCTTAGATGAACTAATGATGCTTTCTTATACTATGGAGAAAGAGAACTTGAAGTGACTAGGTTCACCGTTGCAAGTTTTCTAACCGATAAAAATGACTATAAGTCGTAATAAAGGTACTATAAAGTTTGAATAACGGAACAATGAGCTGGAAATCTTCCAAGCAACATATTGTTACCGAATAAACAACAAAAGTGGATTATTGATGCAGCTGAGGCAACAATAGAAGCCTTTTGGATCGATAATAATCCTAATTAGATTAGAAGTAGTTCTGTTAGCAGCTGAGCTAGGCTACAACACAGGCTAAAGAATTAATGGTCTCATCAACGATCCAAATATATACTTCAATTATTCATCTGATTCGTTCGAATCATACATCGTGGCGATGTGATGATCGAATAAATCGCATCAGATGATAAGCTTGCAAATCCGCTGACGAAAGCTTTTTCTCAGTAGAAAGTTGAGCGAACCGTACATAGTTCGGGTGTAGGACACTTGAGTGATTGGTTAGAGGCCAAGTGGGAGATTGTTGGAAAATTTTGACCCATAGCATCACTATTTGTACAGATCATGGTGTTGTTGTACAAATTAACTATGTGACAAAGGAAATTGCCCTTTTATCATTTGTAATTGGATTACCTAGATGTATAAATGATGAAAGGTCCTTATGATTAGTTCCAGATTGAGATGATATGAGACAGTATCAATCCAAGAAGGTTTAATCATTAAATATCCCTAGTCAGAGTATTATCAAGATTAGACATCGATAATGCGTAAAAGACTAGTGTTACGCTTGTGCGCGTTGTGGGAGCATAACGGCATAGTTCTCATATATTTGGGTATAGGATACTCATGCAACTGTAATAGGAGGTTGTGTTTACCGATGGTACGGAAACAGCTTCGCTCTGGATAGACCCCTCGGAATTCCATTGGTAGTATGACTATGTGTCTATGGAAGTCCGAATCAGGGTAGGTGTATTTGGTCTTAACCTGAGACTTGCACCGCTAATACTTGCGACAATCAATATACTTTGGTTTTTGGTCGTCCAGGGCTTTAACAGGTTTTGTGTACGCCTCTTCTGGGTATATTGAGAATCGTAGTGTATTGGGTGTGTTGTCAAGACGGAAGTATCATTCCAGTCATAGTGGAGATGATGATCACGTAGGATACGAAACTGGTGCTCTTTTATGCTGCAGCTATCGGGATATTATGACTAGGTCATGTTTATCCGATTATAGAGACTAATTACCAGAGATCTGATATGTGCTTCGTACGGGGCAGACACAATTCTAGCCCTAGGCCTTGCACGTGACATCTGATGCTGGATCGTAATACGTAATACTACATATAATACGATTGATATAGAACACATATTCCTCTAAGAATATTTCTGGAGAATTGGGTAGGCACAGTGCTTTGCTAGAGGCCAACCATGTCTTGTAAATCGGTAAAAGCGTAGTACTAGGTACGTACGTGTTCGGATAGTCCAACTACCGCATTTACTGCCAACATATCCGGGGATCTCATGGGTCGCTTCCTGAAGATACACCGATGACGTATGACTCGCATTTTATTAATCTGGGATTAATTAATGAAGAGAGAGAAAAATAATCTGGGATTAATTACGGAGATATTTTATCTAGGATAAAATATTATTTAAAGAGAGATAATGATTAATTTGGAATTAATCGATAAAATAATATATTCGATATATTATACGAAATTGGATTTCGACGCGGAATTAAAATTAGATTTTAATTCGGGCGAAAGAGTTAATTTAGAATTAATTCGCTAGCGACGTGAATAGTAATTTTACTAGGCAAAATTATTTAATTGAATTTGATTTAATTACGTCGCAACGGAAAATTTGTTAATTCGAAATTAGTGAACCCGAGCCCGGGAGTGTTTGCGGGCCCACTCGCATTTTGAATTCAAGTGCGACCACAAGTCACATCACGCGTCACATCACTTGTCATTCAAGTGATGGATGTCTTGTCACTTTGAGTGATTGATAACCAGTCACTATTCATGAGTGATGTGAGTTGTTGGAAGGCATTAATTGCCAAATTTTGGCTCCAAATTTGTTGACATTTGGAAAGCATTTACAAGTTTTTGGATAAGGATTTTGGATTAGATTTGAGAAATCTAATTTTACACAAAACCAACACAACTCTCCCTCTCTCTTATCTCACAAGTTTCGAAAAGGGCCAAACTTCTTCCTCTCTTATTTTTCTTCATAAAACTGTGTACAAGAAGAAGAAAATGGAAGATTTGTGGCAAATCTTACCAATGCTAGCACATGAAGAGTCATCCAAGGTGATAGGGAAACAAACAATGAGCATAGAATCACAACACAAAGCTTGGAGCTTGGAGATCCATCCATGGAGTTGACCGAAAATCACAAGGAACACAAAGACCACCATTGCCGAGAGATTCCAAGGAGGAGCCAAAAGTCTTGTGTTCAACGCATCGCAAATCCGATCATTGTAAGTATGATTCCACCATTCTTTTATGAGTATTCACAAATGTTTCATTGCTTGAAATCGATCTTGGGACTAATCTAGAAACCCAACAATTTCATTTCCAAGAAATGATATATCATCATTATTTAGGACAGTCACTGTCAGTGCTCTCCCACTAACCTCCTTATATACACAAGAATCATTTTCGTTTTGAATTAAATCATATACCATTATGATTACATCAAAACGATAATTCCAAGAACGCAATGCTTGCTTCAATCCATCAATGGATCAAATAACTTGCAAACCTTGTTTGCTTGTTTAGGTACGACAAAACCATCAGGATGTTATAAACATCCTCCAAAAGGTTTCCGTTTAAGGAAAGCGATTTTGACGTTCAGCTGCATATTTCATAAATGAAACATGCAGCATCAGCAAGCATTATCCAAATGGATTTAACCATGGCAACGAGTAAAAGGTTTCGTCGTAATCAACACAATGTTGATAATGATACATTTTCGCTACAAGCCTAGCTTTGTACGTTGGTATGTTGCCATCCATGTATGTCTTCCTTGAAGACCCATTTAGTACTAATAGGCACAATGCCTTCCGATACATCAACCAGTGTCCAAACTTGGTTGATATACATGGAATCCATTTCGGACATCATGGCACTTTGCCATAGTCGGGAGTCGATACCTTGTATCACTTCCTCATACGTAGTCAGTTTGTATTCCTCAATAAGATTGACATCTTTATGAGGTGAAATCAGAAACCCATACCTCCCAGGTTGTTTTTTGACTCTCTCCGACTAACGCGGTTCTTGTGTATTCGAAGATTGTGGTACAATTTCATCTCTGATGAACTGTTTGTGTTCCATTAAAGACACGGTGCCTGGAATAGTATTACTCTGATTTTCATCGAGTTTTACTTTCCTCTCACTTACCACTGCATATAGGTATTCCTCTTAGGAAAACCGCATGGCGAGCAACAATTACATTGTCTTCTAGTGAGTTGTATAAGTACTATACTTTGGTTACCCTATGATAACCTACAAATTAGGCACTTATCCAATTTGGGTTCTAGTTTGGTATCATCCAAACATATGCCTAGCATTCCCAAATTTTTAGGAATGAGAAAACCAAGTTTCTTTCCAGTTCATATCTAATATGAAGTCTGTCAAACAGATTTTCATGGAACCTTATTCAAAATAAGTGTTGCACTGTTTAATGCGTATCCCTTGAAGGAAAATGGTAGCTCAGAGCGACTCATGATTAACCTTATCATGTCCAACAAAATTCGGTTTCTCAGTTCAGACACACCATCAAATTGAAGTGTTCTTTGAAGAGTCCACTGTGAAAGAATACTATACTCTTTCAGGTATTCGAGAAACTTATTGCTTAAGTATTTTCCACTACGGTCTAACCGTGACGGTTTTAATACTCTTGCCGATCTGTTTGTCTACTTCATGTCGAAACTCTTTGAATCTATTAAAAGTTTCCGATTTATGTTTCAAAAGAAACACATAACTATAACGCGATGCCACATCCGTAAAGGTTACAAAGTATTCATATCCACCTCTAGCCTAGCTAGATATGGGCCCACTTACGTCACTATGAACGAGGGCTAACAGAT
This sequence comes from Zanthoxylum bungeanum, assembly GCA_019454045.1. NCBI lineage: Eukaryota > Viridiplantae > Streptophyta > Magnoliopsida > Sapindales > Rutaceae > Zanthoxylum > Zanthoxylum bungeanum. The sequence continues at coordinate 32,064 of SKCR01027183.1, read as the reverse complement.
TGGTGGCACTTGTACTTTTACCAAGTAAAAGGTGTTTTAGGCACTTTGCCTAATAAACTAGATTCGTAGACATCATTTGATGAGAATCAAATCCGTCCTAATACCCACTCTTCAAAAGTGTGGATATATGAGTCTTGTTTATTGTGTCCCAGACAACAATGCCACAAATAAGTCTCATCTGATTAAATCAGTTTGAGCTATTTGTTTGTCATGTTATACGTTTGTGATTCATTTATATTCAAAATATAAATACTGTTATTCACATCTAATGTGTTTATCTCAATATCATCTTTATAAAATAAAACACTTTAGTATTCTAGAATATAAAGGTATACCCGCAACGAGTTATACTCTGATATAGAGATAATGTTTCTAGTCAAACTAGTTACATTTTAACAGTTTCCTAATTTAAGTACACACATGAAGGGTAGTTCCTAAACTTAGGTGTCTACGGTTAAAATAGCGACTCTCGTCCCGTTTTCGATTCACAGATCAATCTTAACTGAAGTCAGTATCCTGCTAATCAGCAGATTCTACACATCAGTACATATTTATGTACCATAGTATCAAAATCCAATTTTGAAACTAATAGTGAACACATTTATGACAAATATACTTGAAGCCGGAGCTTTGCCCCTCTTCACTTCCTTCATGTCTGCCTTGTCCATACGACAGTCATGCTTCCAGTGACCCCGTTTGCCACAGTTTAGGCAGACATCTTGGGATATGTCATTTGTCTTCCTAGAAGACTGTGATGATTTTTCCTTTGCCCTTTTCCATACCCCAGAAGCCTTCGGCCAAGCCTTGGCCTTCTGGGATGTCGAAGTAAGATGCGCCTTGCGCTTCTTGCCCTTTTGTAAACTCTGGCTTTGTCTCCTTGAGCATAGCCATTAACTCTCCAAGAGTTTTCTATTGCAATTAGTACTTCTAAGATCTAAGTATAGATCTATGAAGATCCTTCAATTTCAATATCATACTATAAGGATCTAATCATTAATTCTGACGAAGAAATTAAGGAGTCTTTGTGGCAAGCATAATGGATTGAGCACTAAAGTTATCATCACATGAATCTTCCAAAGATCATGTTCTACTATGTGCTCAACTCCGGGCTTAGGCCCAAGAGGTTGTTCTATCAAATAGAATACTTCTTAGTTTCCAGGACTATCCTGAGGTTCTATTCCCAATCTGAAAATTAAAGCCATTTAATGACATTTTTACCCATGTTTATGTTTTAAATGCTAATCTTTCAGTTATCTTGATTGCTATAGTCCAACTATCCAATCAACGATTTCTGGTACTATTTAATATAATGATTACTGTAGTCTAACTATATAATCAACTATAATTTTATTGGTTAAATTCAAATATATTGATTACTATAATCCAATTATATAATCAACTATAAATTTGAAATAGTTTGAATACAGTCCAACTGTTAAATTTAAAACAACGATTAAATATTAGTCCAACTAATAAATATGTCTGTATTGACGAAAAATTGAAATGAGCGCATATTGGCAAGTATCTAAACGAAATTGAAAATTTAATACTTGTCTCCCACTATTTTTCGGCGAGCCTCTAACCCTCTGTTGAGTACTCGGGAAACCTTGTTTCCTAGTGGGCTAGGATCCCGTTAAATAACACATAACCTTGACTTTAGCCAACAAGCTGTATGATATTTAACTAGGTAGATCTCTAAGATCAATTGGATCTCATCCAATTCCTAGATCCAGTAGGTGGACATCCAAGTCCAAAACATATATCTTATATATGCCAATATATCCAATAAATTCCCTAACCTTTTTCCTCTAAATCAACTAAGCCTTGGCTTTGGCACAACAAACTTAATGATTCCAGTTAAGCGGGACCCATTGACCTTGGAAAGCTTCGTAATCGATGTCGATGGACAAGAAGTGATCTTGACTTTGGCCAACAAATCACAACATGGACAAGACACCGATATGGAACAAAGCCTTCATGATTCAAACACATCCGCGATGGACAAAGGTCTTGATTTTGGCCAACAAACCAGTGCCAATCTTGGATCTTGAGAATGAATCATTCAATGGAAGGAAAAACACTTAATATATGTTGAGGGTTTTTCGCGTAATTGGCAACCAATTAATTATCTTTTGTTAGGTCTCATCATACACCCTTAACACATGCATTCTAAAAACATAATAAGGCGCGTAAATAAATTAATAATGATATGCGGATGGATATTTAAAACACATTGTTCCTAGAATAAATCTCTCCATTTCCTCTCTCCCGCTAGCACAAATGTTACTTCTACCCAATTATATAACACTTCTAAAGAAACCTCATTTACATTGAGGGGAATAGGTGAGAAGAGAAATACAAAGAGTCAAGAGGTAATAGGCTGGACACGCAGGTCCAATTTAATAAATTCTAAATTTATTACAACAATTTCCAAAATTTCCCTCACCCGTCTAATATCCATCCGATATACATTATTCATACATCACATCCATGTATTCACACAAAGCATGTTATCAATCAATCTAATCCAATTAATTAATCTGAAATTAATGACCATCCAATGTTCAAACAACGATTTGATTTGCGCGAGTCAAACTCGTTTTAAGAATAAGTACTCAAAGTACGAATTCTCGAATTATATTAAACTACAACATTAAATCCAATTTAATTTTATTCAATACTAATTCTTTATTTAATTCTAAATTAAATAATTACACTTTATTAATGAGCCTTTTGCGACTTAGATTCTAAATCTAATCTATACGGGTCTCAAAGCCCAATTAACATCCAATGTCTTTTAATTAAAGTCCAATGGGCTTTCAATTAATTTCTTAAGGCATAGACTTTGGTCAATATGGGTCAAACCCAAATACCAAAGCCCATTTAAGGAATCACCCTTATTTGCCAAAAATCAATTTAGGCCCAATTAAAATTATAAAGGCCCATTTTATTATATTTGGACTTTATGGATATGGTTTTGGGCCCAATTGGATCCAACCAATTAACCTAAACCATACTTGGCCCAACCAAGCCCATTAAGCCCAAATACAGCTTTATAAGCCCAATTCCAAATTTAGCCCAATTAATTAAATTAAAAATTCCAATTTCACAATTAAATTAATCTAAAGTATAGCCATAATTAATTAACCAATTAACATTTCCAAAATACCAATTTACATAATTAATTATGCTAATCATCATCAACACATGTCCAACATTATTGAATCAAAAATCAATTCATTTTCCATGTTTTTTGTCACAGTAATTTAGGTTTTTATCCGATTTCGATTTCAATCAATTAAATCCTAAATCAACATTTCCCAAGTCTTTCAAACTCATCCAATGATTCAAAAAACAAAAAATCACCATGACATTTAGGGCACCAACTTTCGGCCAAGCCAAGTTTTTGGGGAAAATTGATCCAATTCAATTTTTATAAAATTGATCATGCATAACACTATGTTATCATCATTCAAACATACTCAAACAATCAATTTCATCCAAACATGCTCAAATCAATTTTACCCCAATTCTAATTTCATGCTTAAACAAGGCTCTTGATACCATTGTTGGGTTTCTACTATAGTCTCAAGATCATTCAAGCAATGAAATTAACGTGAATACAATAAAGAAGTATGGAAGAATCATACTTACATTGAGCGGATGTTGAAGACGATGAACACAAAAATTTCTTCAAGCTTTTCCTCCTAGGTTCGGCCAAGCTCCTCTTTGTGCTCTCCAAGATTCGATCAACCTCCATGGAAATGATCTTCAAGCTCCAAGCTTTGTGAATGGATTCCATGCTCAAGAGTTTGTTTCCCTATCACTTTTGGATGACTCTTTAGTGTGCTAGCACTTGGAATAATTTGCCACAAATTTTTCCTAACCTTATTCTTGTTCTCGGCAAAAGAGAACAAAGAGAGAAAAAAATGGCCCAAGGCCGAAAGTTTGAGAGAGAGATGAGAAGAGTTGTGTTGAGTTTTGATTTTCAAAAATCAAATACCAATTCACTCTTTTCCAAAAAAGGTACAAGGTAATTAAGCCTTCCAACCACCACAATCAATCACAAGTGATTTACATCACATCACTCAAAGTGACAAGACATCCATCACTTGAATGACTAATGATGTGACGCGTGATGTGACTTGTGGGCCTCACTTGATTCGAAATGCGAGTGGGCCCGCAAACACTCCCAGGCTCGGGTTCGGTAATTCCGAAATAACGAATTTTTCATTGCGAAGTAATTAAATCAAATTTAATTAAATAATTTTGCCTAGCAAAATTACTATTCATGTCACTTGCGAATTAATTCTAAATTAACTCGTTCGCCCGAATTAAAATCCAATTTAATTTCTCGTCGAAATCTAATTTCGTATAATATATCGAATATATTATTTTATCGATTAATTCCAAATTAATCGTTCTTTCTCTTTAAATAATATTTTATCCCAGATAAAATATCTCCGCAATTAATCCTAGATTAATTTTCTCTCTCAATTAATTAATCTCAGATTAATAATGTGCGAGTTATATATCATTGGTGAATCTTCGGGAAGCGACCCATGAGATCCCCGGATATGTTGACAGTAAATCCGGCCGTCGGACTATCCGAACACGTACGTACCTAGTACTACGTTTTTACCGATTTACAAGACATGGTTGGCTTCTCGCAAAGCACCGTGCCTACCCAATTCTCCAGAAATATTCTTAAAGGAATATGTAATCTATATCATGCGTAGTATACGTAGTATTGCGTATTGCGATCTAGTATCAGATGTCACGTGTTAGGCCTGAGGCTGGAATTGTGTCTGCCCCGTACGAAGCACATGTCGGATCTCTGGTAACTAGTCTCTATAATCGGATAATCATGACCTAGTCATATTATCCCGATGACTGCAGTATATAAGAGCACCAGTTCTGTATCCTACGAGATCATCATCTCCATTATGACTGGAGTGATACTTCCATCTTGACATCACACCCAATACACTACGATTCTCAATATACCCAGAAGAGGCGTACACAGAACCGGTTAAAGCCCTGGACGACCAAAACCAAAGTATATTGATTGTCGCAAGTATTAGCGGTGCAAGTCTCAGGTTAAGACCAAATACACCTACCCTGATTCGGACTTCCATAGACACATAGTCATACTACCAATGGAATTTCGTGGGGTCTATCCAGAGCGAAGATGTTTCCGTACCATCGGTAAACACAGCCTCCTATTACACTTGTATAAGTATCCAATACTTAAATATATTAGAACTATACCGTTATGCTCCCATAACACGCACAAGTGCAATACTAGTCTATTCCGCATTATCTATGTCCAATCTCGATAATACTCTGACTAGGGATGTTTTAATGATTAAACCTTCATGGATTGATATTGTCTCATATCTTATCAATCCGGAACTAATCATACAGACTTTTATCATTTATATATCCCGGTAATCTAATTACAAATGATAAAATAGCAATTTCATTTGTCACATAGTTAATTTGTACAACAACACCATGATTTGTACAAATAGTGATGCTATGGGTCATAATTGTCCAACACACTGAACGACTCACCGAAGATTCTTAATGGATGGTACACCAACGTCAATAAGAATATTCTCGGATTGAGTGAGCATAATGATTCTTTGACTTGAGATACCATTGTGGATATATGAGTTATCTTCCACACTTAGATGGCAGTCATGTCACCGATCTATTTAGATCAGACCTCCACATGTTCGTTGGGTGTGGACTGATGCTCAGGATATCCCGTGTGTATCAAGAAATTATCCGTCAGTTTTTGTACATAGCAAATAAATATTCAATATGGAATTAGCAATCTGTTAAATTCATGGGCCCGTGGTACACAATATAAATTAGTTCTAAGTGTTATTAAGAGATTTCTAATAGAAACGTCGACGTGATTATATTATGGTTCAGAGAGTTTATCTGTGTTCGTCATAATTTACGGGTGGGTGAATTATGGATATGAAATTTGATTTCGTGATGGATATGCCTGAACCTAGAGAGTCTCACTAATGAGATATACTCGTAGAGCACTATGACAACTTTTATGAATAATACTGATTATTTATAACTTGTTTAACGAAAAATACATGCAATCAGGACCTAATCGTCATTTTCGAAATTAATGTGTATTTGTATTTAATTCTTGATTTTATTAAATACACATTAATTAAATATCAAATTATGATATTTAACATATATGATTGATATATGTATTTTGATTATTTAATGTAAATATAATACATATATTTAAGATATTTGTATTTAATTATTTAATTATATAAATGTTATATGATTAAAATAATTAATGTAAAAAATATCTTAAGTCATCATTTGCTTTATTAAAGCTTGGAAATGGCATGATAATGTATAAGATAAATATTATCTTTTATATTATGTAAATGTGTTCCTATAGAATTGAAACAAATGAAAATTTTTTAATTTTTGTTTTTGTTGCTCACGGCAACAACAAAAATTAACATATAAATTTTTTTTTTCTGTTTCACTTTTCATTACTTACACAAGTTATCCAAATATTTACAAAGAGAGTTAGAGAAAAAAGTTGAAGGAACAAAGAAAGAAAACAAATCAAAATTGTGAATTTTTGTAAGTATTTTTCTATACCATTCAATAAGGAAATTGTTTCTATCATTCTTAACTTCAAATTGTGTTGCTAAGATGATGTATCTGCTCTTTGAGTTTGTAATTAAATGTGTTTGAAGCTTGTTGGAGGTGTTTTGAATGTTAGATTAATTTATAAGCTTAATGGAGTAATTAAGCTTATTAGATTAATTAGTTATCAAAGTTATCATTTTAGAGTTACTTAGCCAAGCATAAATGACTTAGAATTTTTCTTGAGTTGTTTCATGATGGTGGGACTTGATTGGTGTGGTATGGATTAAATTAAATTGTTTAATTTGTTTAATTTGGTTTAATTTGTCAATTTGTGGAAATTATAAAATTAGGATTCATAACCTTTACCAAATTTAAGGATTTTCATATATGTGAGGTAATTTGATGTATATATGATGTATATTAAATTTGGGATTGATTGGAATTGATCTTAACATGTTTTGAACTAAAAATGACCAATTTGCAAATCTTGGAAATCTTGGGGGTTCTCGGTAATTTTAGAAAAATTGTGGATTTGTGTTGTAAATTATATTTTCATGTATTAGACATGTATAAATCATTTTGGGATTGATTTGGAATCGATTAAATATGTATTTGACAATTTAAGGACCAAAATGATTAATTTGTAAAACTTTGGGGTAATTCAGTAATTAAAGGAAATATGATTTCTTGAGTTAAAATTTCAGATTTTAAGTATTGGTTAATTAAATAAATAAGTTTATTTAATTGTTTCAAGAAAAAATTTTGAAATCGAAAAATTCTTTTTTCCGAGTTCCGCTGCGCTAACCCTGTAATTCCTTATAAAACCCCAACAACATAAAAATGAGTCAAACCATGGTTTTCCATTTGAGAATTTAGTATCACTAAAGCCTTAACCATTTCATCACCTGAATTGTCCATGAGGAATCCTTCACGACCATCTATACTAAAAGTAGATTTAAAAATTGTCTTCAGCGAAAGATGGTATTCATTTGAATTTTTACCGATTTTCGCATACACTCTTCCAATTAACCAACCAAATATATTAACATTTGGAACAACAATCATAGTTGCTATTTCTTTATGGTAATCCAGCCTACCATTTTTTGAGGTTATTCATGATCTATTGTATCACATCTTCAGTACAACTAAATTCATTAAGCCTGTTCAATCACAAAAATAGTAAACCTATAATTTATAATTAAAAAATGAAAACTGGTCGCGAGCGCTCATATGCATACCACATGAATTCTATGCGCACACGCCTATGTGGGTGACCAGCGCTAGGGTTGTTCATAGAGTCGTATCAACCTACGACCAGACCCGACCCGGTTGGGTTTGTAAAATAAAAAATATGATTTTGGATCATACTTGACTCGACCCGTAAAATTGAATCGGGTCGCGGGTTCAATGCAAAAAATCGGGTTTGACCCGACCCGACCCGCAATTAATGTTTTTTCCTGTTTTCTCTCTAGTTAATTTTATCATAATTTGGTTTAACCACAATCCTATCAAAATTATATCATAAAAATATATATTATGTATTTATCCGACTCGTCCTGATCCGTAATTTTTTTTACCCAACCCGCGCGAGTTATATTTTAAAAATAAGCTAACTAGCGCCATGCGGACACCCAAGCGATCAAATCGGACGCACACATCCTTGGCATGCCAGAGAGTGCTCAACATGATGCCCACTGTAAAATATATGACTTTTGTTTTTTCAAAAAATAAGCTTACTAACCTTATTTGATGAGTTTCCAACTAATGAAATCAGCTTTCCAAGAATTATTAAGTGACGTTGTGATGAGATTTTGAGTGAATAAGTGTGGAGATTAGTATAGATTTTGTGATTATGGTGTGAAAAATTTTGTATTCTTTTTTAATTTAAAACGGAGGACAATTTAGTCTAAAAATTATTTATTTGGCTGTTAGAAATATTTTTCAGAATTTGAGTCAATTTTGTTAATAAAAATAAGAAATGGGTTATTATCGTAAATCTCCCCATAAAAAATAATGCTTTGTAATTAATTCATTCCCTAATAAAAGCTTGAAGTGTACATCAAAAAATGAAATTGTAAATTGTCAAAAATTATTCTCTCAAGCAAAAAAGACACACATGTGGGTTTTTAGAATTCGGATCATGTGGGTTCAGTTTTTTTTTTTTTTTTTTTTTTTTTTTTTTTTTTTTTTTTACCGTAAGTGTGTGTGTATATATATATTAATAAATAGTTAAAATTTAATTATTTATAATTCTTAACTAATAACTAATGATCACAATTTTTTAAAAAAAAAAAAAAACTGATTAAAAAACTTATTCAACACCAAATTTCAATCCATTCTTTTATCATATAACTCTATTTTTATTCTTTTGTTTTTTAGTAATCTTTTATTTGGGGTTAGGCTTTCTTTTCATTCTCAGACATTGTGATTGTGTTGTTGACAAAAGGGTTCTCACTCAGTGCACTCACTGATAACTACAAGAAAAAAAGACCATCTCTCTCCTCTCCTCACTCTCTCAAGTCCTTTTTTTTTCTTTACATAATTTGTATTGTTATATATAATTACTTCTTTGTTTCATTTCTTGAATAATTGATCAATTTCTCTACCAAAAACACCCTTATTTACTTTATGAACATATTAAAAGTCTCAAGTATTAGTTAGTTAATTCAATCAATAAAATTTCTAAGAGATTCAGAGTTTGAGTTTCCCTCAAATCACACCTAAAAAAAGGCTTGATATTCTTTGTTTCACATGATTTTTGTATTTTTTATTTTTTAAAAATGTTTTGAAATAATATATATAGCAATTGGCTTTGAGACTGTTTCAACAGCAGGTGGCTGTTTTTCAAAGAGGGGAAAAAAAGTAAAGAAAAAGATGGAGGAATAATTGTGGTCTACATCACCATCTTTTCAAGCTCTCTCATCTTTCTTTCTTTCATTTTTTTAATTTTTTTTTGCTACACACAAAACCATTTCTTTCTTCTGATGAATCATGGCACTTCTGCTTCTGCATAGCTGTAAGGTACCCAACTTTCATTCTCTCTCTTTATAGCTTTTTTATTTTTTTTTTTTTTTTTTTTATTTTTTTGCTTGAGCTTTAATTTCAACTTCTTACATGTGTAGCTGGAATATAGTTTTGATCACATGCCTATTCAATCCCAAACCTAAATATATAACAATTTAATAAGTTGATAATCATATTAAAAAAATAGAGAAATCACATATTTCAATATGATATTATTTTTTTCTTTTATTGCGATACTTGATTTATAAAATTAATAGATTTTTTCTTGGAATCTTCATATATATATATATATTTGTAGTGGATTATGTGTGAGATTTTGCCACCTTTGTTATGATTACATCTAAATGCTAATGTTGGATTTGAATTGATGCTACAAAATAAACTTTTATCATCCCTAAATCTCATAAAGTTAAAAAAAAATAATAAAGAAAAAGAAAAATACAGTTCTTATAGTTACCTTTCTTTTCAAAAGTTGTTCACAATTAGGCCAATAACTATATGAGCAGTTAATAACTCATAAATTTTTTTAAGGTAAAAAATTGTTCAACATTTAGCCTTCATAATAATATGAGCAATTGATAACTCATAATTTTTCTTTAAAAAAAGTAAATTTAATATATATTTTTTTTAAATAAAAAATTCCAAAGGTGACAACTTCTGAAAAGCAGGAATAGGACAGACAGGAAGGACCATTCTTTTTGAATTGTTTTTAAGTTTGTTTTTCTTTTCAGACAAGGTATAGTATTCATTAAGTTAGGCATAAAGATCATGAACATAAAAAAAAATAAAAAATAAAAAATAAAAAATAAAAAAGTGAAAAAATTAAATGGATTAACTGAATATATCATATAACTTTGTCTTTACATTTATTGGGGGTATAAAGCTAGGCTAGCTAGCTAGCTTAATTAAAATAATTGATTTAGAATTGTGGGTGTCATGTTTTTGCAGGGCAGCATAAGCTTATAGGATATAAGCAAATATTTGTTCCTATTTCTAAGGACCAAAAGTAAATGGGGCCTTAATTGCTTTTCTTCTTTCAAGAATATATTTGTTTATATTAACTTGCTTGCTCAAGCTCAATGCTCATTTACATTTCATCTTCAAAATCAACACATCAACAATAAACAAGAAGAGTGTCTTTCAGATTCTTGCTTCTTTGAAATTTTGGTGAGTATATTTTATTTTGTGCCATTGTCCTTGAGATTTTCACATTTTATAGTTATTATGCTTTTACTCTTTTTGTTCAACCAACTGAAATGGCCACTGCATTTTTTGAAATTTCAGAAACTAGCTTACTTAAACTACCAAATAAACATGAATTAGTAAATTATGTGCAGAGCTGTAATTATTTTTCAAATTTTAATTTTAAAAGCGGGTTTTGGCGAATTAAATTGTATGAATAATTAATTTCATGGACAACTTTTATTTGCCCTGAAGGGCAATTGAATGGTTAATCATGTCATTTGAGTGGAAGAATGCACCGTAAATTTTTCAAATTTGAATGGATAAAATTGTAAAATATTTTTCAAAATATTGTGTAGTTTATATGGATGATATATTAGAAATTTTGTGTAGTTATTCAACATCAATGGTATTGATGATAAACATTTACCAAAACAAATGGTTTTTTTTTTTTTTTTTTTTCTTTTTCATATTTCCCCTATTTGTGGCTTGAAACACCTAAAAATTGGCTAGCTGATGCATTCATAGTTCAGTTTTTTTCAAATGAGCTTTGATTTAGGCATATTTCAAATGATTTATAAAGCTTGGAAGGAATCACATTTTCATTATCATTAAATTCTTACTATATAATTTTAACATTGCTCTTATGCATTTTCTTTTTTCAGGACATCAACATATTGCAAAAAAATAACTATATTCCTTTGATAAAAACTTGTAGCTTAAGCTTGATTTAGCTCCAAGCATGTTTTGATCATCTGCAACAATTAGCCTTCTGCAAAAATCAAAATTTGCAACCCAAAAAAAAGGCAGTATAGGCATGGATTCAAACGAATTTGGGGCCGAAAGATCAAAGCCATGGAACATATATGCAAGTTCAGATCCTAATTCATCTCAGGCAGCTACAATTGATCAAGAAGCAGCTCCATGGAAAAGCTTTGGAACTTCCATGAATGCTATCTCTTTCGGGTTCGTTGCCACTGCTATCTTGATATCAATGTTTCTAATCATGGCCATTTTTGAACATCTGTTTAGGCCTAGTCCTTCTTTTACTTCACCTCAAGTGGTGATCAATAATGGCTCTTCAGAATCAGGGGCAAAGAAGAAACTTGGTAACCAGCAAAGAGTAAGTATTTTATTCAGATCTTGTAGTTTACGTCGCATTGTTTGGTTTATATGATAGTTATGGTACTACCATTCACAGATATTATAGAATCGCATACGATTACTTATTATATGGTGGGTAAAATTTCCTCACCGGAAAAATGATATGATCGATAACTTTAGGTGAACAATTACATTTATGATGCAATTCTAAAATATCTCGTGAATGGTATTGAAATTATAAATTAAACACACTATATCATATATAAGTGTCGATCACTATATATAACAATAGCTATGTTGAACTTAGCGAATGTTCTATCAACATAAAAATTAGTCTGAATTGATTTGAATGTGATCTTTTCGGTGACAGGTGTTGACATCATATGCATCTGATTTTTCGGTATTGATGCCCGGACAACAATACCCTACCTACATTGCTCAACCGGCTCCTCTTCCATGCCCTAGGGAAGGAATAAATTGGCCTTCCCATGGACATAATTTTGTATAAAATTATTTTAGAAATAGTATTCTCTCTCTGTCTCTATCTCTTTTAAATGAAATATCCCTCAGGCTGTATTTATATTCACAGAACAATCAATTTGATGTGTCTTGTCCTCAATTATCTGATCAAATATCATATCTTGTAGCCTGTTTTTGGAAAGAAATACTATAAGGATAATTATTTGTTCTTCAAATTTATATTCCCAATTCTATGACTAGTTTCTATCTAAGTAGTATTTATGCCATGAAAGTAGCTTATTTTTTGAAACAAATATGTTAAATTTTTCATAATTTTTTTGTCATGAGTGTTTTAATAACATTATACAGTCAAGATTCAATTATATTTAAATTATTATCAAATACCAATCAAAATTTGTAATTAAAAAAAAAAAGAAAAAAAAAACCAGTACTCAGTACCAAATAGAAGTCCAAATATGACACCATATTCAATAATTTCACAAACATGACAATTAGAAAAAGTCAACAATTTCCTTTAAAACTTGAATTTATTACAACTTAATTTTGACCCAAATTTTTCCAGAAAAAATCAACAATTTCCTTTAAAACAGTGAATTTATTACGAATTAATTTTGACCCAAATTTTTGCACAACAAACAATGTTAACATTGATAATAAAATTGCATCTAGCATGCATGCAAGCCACAAATCTCCATCAAATTACTTTATAGGATATGATGATAAATAAAGAATTTTTCTAATTCTATTTATAATGGGAGTCTTATACATTAAATACGATTTTTAATTATTTTTTTCTTGCATTTTTTTGATAAATAAATATGTTATTTATGGGGAAAAAATATAGTTAAAAACTACAAAATAAATAAATAAAATACTATAAACATCACCAGAAACCCTTTTATGGATGCATGCTTTTTTTCAAGTTACTTTAGGTGCTACACTATAAAAGTGTTTTCAATTATCAATTATATGTTATGAAAATCTGCTTTTTCATTTCGCTCTTATTTTTTAGCGGGTCCCACAAAGAATAGGGAAATTATCAGTTGCATTACATTAATTATTATTTGTTTGATTTTCATTAATTCTAAGAATCTAAGTGGACCTCACAAAGAAATTGTTGAAATCACAATGGCCATGATGGTAATGTTCAACTCTCACACTCAATAGTGACTCTTTGCATTTGTGTTTTGATTAAGCGTCTCTTTCATATTGTGGTTTGATTTGTGGTGAGATGATAAAATTATATTTTGGTCAAAATATACTTTTTAAGTGTTTGGTTAATGATGATAAATTGTGATTATTAATCGTGATTTTTTTCAAAAATTGAATTTTGTAAAATCTAAAATTTTAGCTTTCCCCAACATCAAAATATTAAAAAACACACACCGCAATTACTTTTTTTTTTAACATAATTCAAAATTTTATAATACCGTTTATAAACCTCTGTTTGTTCACCATACTTTTCTAATTGTAACACCAAACATAGCCTAAAAGAGTTGACAAATTTAATTATAGAAATTTATTTAAAAGTCCACTTATCTATCACTTGTTATTAATAAATCCTATCTCTTAAATTATGTCATATTTAATTTTTTTTTTTAAATTTTTTATTCATGTTTAATGTTTTTTTGGTATGACTTTTAATATAGGTAAAATAATTTTTTAATTGCAAAAGCATTTTTCAAAATTTTTGAAACGGTTTAGTTGCAGTTTGATTAGAATTTGTGTAGATTAAAAAAATTATTTATCCTTTATTAATAAAAATTCAAAATATCAACTGATTGGATGCATAGGCTATGACTCTTCCTTTCTACATTAGTACACATCCCAAATCCACTCTGAAAGCATCACAATACACCGCATATCCTCTTGATCCTGATGGAAGTGTTAGGATGAGAGCAGTAATCAACCGCTGTTTGAGCTCCGGAAGCTCATCTCACAAGCATCTGACCATTCAAACTTCATATTCTTCCGAGTTAGCCTTGTTAACAGGGCAGCTACTCTGGAGAAATTCTAAACAAACCTCCTATAGTATCCAGCTAACCTTAGAAAGCTACGGATCTCCGTCACAGTAGTAGGTCGGTGCCAATTCTAATTGGCCTCGATCTTCTGAGAGTCTACACCGATCCCTTCTTTCAACACGACATATCTCAGAAACACCACACTAGACAACCAAAATTCACACTTCGAGAACTTGGTATACAGTTCATGTTATGTTAGTGTCTGCAGCACCTGATGGAGATGCTCTGTCCTGCTCACTGAGTGAATACACCATGATATCATCGATAAAGACTCTCACAAATCGATCCAGAAAGTGCCCGAATACCATATTCATCAAATCCATGAAAGCCACCAGGCATTGATCAGGCCGAAGGACATCATCAAGAACTCATAATGTCCATATATGGTTCGAAAGATAATTTTCGACACATCTTCCTTCCTAATCTTCAACCGATGATATCATGACTGGAGATTAAATCTTGAGAGCAATATGCCCCATATAGTTTGTCAAACAAGTCATCGATCATCGATAGCGGATATTTATTCTTGATTGTCACCTTATTTAGCTGCCAGTAATCTATATATAATTGAAGGGTTCCATTTATTATTCTTTACAAATAGCACTAACGCATCCCATGGAGATATACTAGGGCGAATGAAAACCTTATCCAACAAGTCTAGCAACCATGCCTTCAATTCCTTGAGTTCTGCTGGGGCCATCCTATATGGAGCAATCGATATAAGCTGCGTGCCATAAACAACATCATTACAGAACTCAATTTCATTATCTGGCGGTAACCTAGGCAGCTCTTTTTGAAAAACATTGGGATAATCTCTCACTACCGAAACCTGATTAATACTATTATCTTTAGTTTTAGTATCTGTCACATAGGTTAAATAACCCATATTATTCTTTCGAAGAAGCTTATATGCTTGCATGGCTGATATCAAATTATGTGATGCTACATTTCTATCCTCTTGATAAACTCTGACTGGTTGATCTAGAATATACAAGGCAACATTATTTTCTTGGCAATCCAAATGGCACGGCACACAGAGAACTAATCCATCCCTAAAACAACATCAAAATTCAAAATATCTAATAGTACTAAATCAGAGTAATACGTATGCCCATCTACTATGACCGGACAAGTCCTCACAACTTGCATAACCTCTAAGGGGTCTCCTACGAGAGTAGCTAAAATGATAGATGAGTCTAAGGGATCTGTATCTCTACTCAGATAATTCAAAAAGTATGGTGATATAAGAAAATATGTGGCACCAGAATCGAACAGCACCTTAGCATGTACTGTAACGACCGGGGATTTCAACTACCGTTACACTGTGAGACGAGTGTCACAAAATGTAAAACCATGTTTGGAAACATATAACCTCGTGAGATGAGTCTGGGAACAATCGATAAATTCTTCGGGATTCTGATATTAGATGTCATGATGTTCTACTTCGAACAGCCCATGGTATTTGGGCCATAAAATTCTCATATGAACTCCAATTTTTATGACTTTTATATCACCGGAAAGCTGAGATCAAGACCTACAACTTCCACGTTGAACATTTTTCCAAATTTGGACCAGAAATAGTGATTTCGAATGAATAGTGATTTTAGACCCAAATATAATAATCTCAAACTTTCTCCAAAATTCCACACTTTTCTCCAACCTTCCAAATATCAAACAACCCATACTATATAAAGAGTACACTATTCACCAAATCATAAAAAAATAGAAAAAAAAAAAAGAAGAAGAAGAAAACCTATGGAAGAAGAGGGAGAAGAAGAAGAATAAAATGAAAAGAAGAGAAGAAGAAAGAAAGAAGAGGAAGAAGCAAAAAGAAGGTTTGCATCCATGAAGCATAAGGGATGAGAAAAATCAAGCATGAAGAAGGTAAGGAAACTTTAACCCAAGTTTTGGATATTGGTGTTTTGATGATTTATTGATTGATGATATTGTTGAGTTATAGTATTGAGGTTTATATGGGTTTAGTGATAAGAAAACAATGGCTGTAGAAAATCCCTAATTTGTTAGATTTTGGAAATGGGAATTAAGTATAGATGATAGGTTGGATATGATTTGGCATTGAGAATAATATTAATTTTTATTTTGGAGATTGGTTAAAGTTAATTGCTTGTGTGGAGATATGGTTTAAGTGTTAAGAAGATTGAGTGGAAAGCATGATGTTAAGACCAAAATTTGGTATTGCGTCGTGACGCAGAACACTCAGTGTCGCAACGCGATCTGGGGATTTTCCCAGAAATGCTTCTGGTGTGATTCGCGTCGCGACATGAAAGGTTCGTGCGTCGCGATGCGCACTGCCTTGCGTGGTCAAAAATTGCCCAAATCAGATTCAAACCATCTCAGTTTCACCCGAATGAGTTAGAGGCTACCTTATAAGTCCCGTATCAACTCGTATGTACATATTACATCATGATATGTGTACGATACCCTCAGAGTGATAACACTTACTTGAATATGCAAATTTTAACCTGATTCCGTAGTACGTTTCTTAGTCCATTTCTAATCCAGTTTATCCAATGTAGATCATCGTAGGAACTGGAGTTTTCTCAGCAAGCGAGTAATACCAGCTAGATTTCCTAACAATCAGTGGATACTACTCTATTAAAATTAGCCTTCATTTTGTTATTTTTATAACAGACTTACTTTTTTTCGCTTTAGGGCGTTAGATTAGTTTTATTACAATTATTTCATGAAAATTTATGATTTAAGTAATGTTTGAGAAATAAATATTTTTAAAGCATGATTTTATGGTTTTCGAGGCATGGAGGAAAAACCCACCTCTATATGTAACTTCATTCAGTTATGAAATTGATGGACAGCACATGTACACATGTAGAGGACTGAGGGGACAGCGATACGTAATGCCCACAGATCCTATTTCAGGACTAGGGATGATATGGATTCCATGTATACAACCAAGTTTGGACACTGGTTGATATACCAGAAGGTATTATGCCTATTGGTAGCAAATGGGTCTTCATGGTGAAAACAGACATGGATGGCAACATACAAACATACAAAGCTAGGCATGTAGCGAAAGGGTATCGTCATTAACATGGTGTCGATTACGATGAAACCTTTTAACCGTTGCCATGATTAAATCCATTCGGATAATGCTTGCTAATGCTGCATATTTCGATTATGAAATATGACAGATGGACGCCAAAACCACTTTCCTTAACGAAAACCTTTTGGAGGATGTTTGTGTACAACACTCTGACGATTTTGTCGTGCCCAAAACATGAAACAAGGTTTGCAAGTTAAATTGATCCATTTATGGATTGAAGCAAGCATTACGTTCTTGGAACCAACGTTTTGATGAGATCATAATGGCATATGGTTTCATTCAAAATGATGATGATTCTTGTGTATATAAGAAGGTTAGTGGGAGCGCACTGAATTGATTGTCCTATATGTTGATGATGTATTGCTTCTTAGCTATGACATTCCCATACTACAATCTGTGAAAACTTGGCTTTCATTAAATTCTCCATAGAAATACTTGGGAGAGGCAACATTTATTCTAGGAATAAGGATCTACTGGGATAGATCTAAAATTTTTGGCACTCTCTGAGAACTCATACATTGACAATGTTGAAGAGATTCAACATGGATCAGTCCCAGAATGGACTGCTTCTGGTGTCATATGGTGTCTTTCTATCTAAGGACATATGTCTTAAAACTCAAGATGAGAGAGATTCAATGAATCGGATCCCGTTCGCTTAAGCAGTCGAATCGATCATGTATGCCATAACATGTACGCGACCTGGTGTCTCATACGCTTTGAGCATATTAGTCACAATCAGGCCGATCAAAGTGATGGTCACTGGATTGATATTAAGAACATCCTTAAGTATCTTAGAGTACTAAGGATGCCTTCTTAGTTTATGGGGAATGAGAACTTGAGGTGACTGGGTTCACCGATGCAAGTTTCCAAACCGATAAAGACGACTGTAAGTCACAATCAGGGTATATATTTTGTTTGAACAACGGAATAGTGAGCTGGAAATCTTCCTAGCAAGATACTGTTTCTAATTCAACAATAAAAGTGGAATACATTGCTGCGGCTGAGGTAGCAAAAGAAGCATTTTGGATCTATAAGATTCCTAATTGGATTAGGAGCAGTTCTGTTAGAAGCTGAGCTAGGCTACAGCACAGGCTAAGAAATTACGGTCTCTTCAATGATCCAAGTATGTACTTCGACGGTTTCATCTGATTCGTGAGATCACACATCATGGCGATGTGAAGATCGAAAAGATCGTTTCAGATAATGACCTTGCATATCCGCTGACGAAAGCGATATCTCAGCATAATCATGAGTGACCCGTATATAGTTCAGGTGTTGGACACTTGATTGATTGGCTATAGGCCAAGTGGGACATCACCATTTATAAAAGACATGGTGTTCTTTGTATAAATTAACTATGTGACGAAGGAAATTGCTCTTTTATCATTTGTAATTGGATTACTCGGATATATAAATGATAAAAGTCCATATGATTAATACCAGATTAATAAGATATGAGACAGTATTAATCCATGAAAGATTTAATCATTAAATATCCCTAGTCGTAGTATTGTCGAGACTAGACATCAATAATGTGGAATATACTAGTATTACACTTGTGCGCGTTATGGAAGCTTAACGACATAGTTCTCATAAATTTAAGTATTGGATACTTATGTAAGTGTGATAGGAAGTTCTGTTAGCCGTTGGACCGGGAACAACTTTATTCTGGATAGACCCCTCAGAATCCCATTGGTAGTATGACTATGTGTCTATGGGAATCCGAATCAGGGTAGGTGTATGTGGATGTGGTCTTAAACTAAGACTTGCATCGCTAATACTTGCGACAATCAGTATACTTTGGTTTTGGTCGTCCAGAGCTTTAACAGGTTCTACGTACGCCTCTTCTGGGTATACTGAGAATCGTAGTGTATTGGGAGTGATGTCAAGATGGAAGTATCACTTCAGTCATTTGGAGATGATGATCACGGAGGGATACAAAACTAGTGCTCTTAAATGCTGCAGCTATTGGGATAGTATGACTAGGTCATGATTATCCGATTACAGAGACTAGTTGCTAGTGATCCGATATATGCTTCGTACGGGGCATACACAATTCCAGCCCTAGGCCTAGCATGTGACATCCGATACTGGATCGTATTACGCAATACATAGTTTACTATGCCTGATACAGATTATATATTCTTCATTGAATTTTTTCTGGAGAATTGGGTAGGCCTGGTGCTTTGCTAGAAGCCAACCATGTCTTATAAATCGGTGAGAATGTGGTACGGGGTACGCACGTTTCGGATAGTCCGACAACCGTATTTACTGCCAACATATCCATGGATCTCTTGGGTCGCTTCCCAAAGATTGACCGATGACATTTGACTCGAACAAAATTAATCTGGGATTAATTATGAGAGAGAAAATTAATCTGGGATTAATTACGGCAAGAATTAATCTGGGATTAATTATGAGAGAAAGAATTAATCTGGGATTAATTATGTCAAGAATTTATCTGGGATTAAATTCGTCTAGAAGAGAGAACGCGATTAATTTGGAATTAATCAACAAAATAAATTTAATAGTTAAATTGTATTTTACTATTTAATTTATTTAATTGGGCTAAAATAATATATTGGATATATTAATTGAAATTGGATTTCAATAAGGAATTAAAATTGGACTTTAATTCAAGTGAACGAATTAATTTGGAATTAATTCGTAAGCGACTTTCGTAATAATTTTGCTAGACATTATTATTTAATTAAGTCGCGACGGAAAATTTATTTAATCGGAGTAAACGAACCCGGGCCCAAAGTGTGTTGTACAAACCAACTTGAATTTGGAATTCAAAATTGGGTGGGACCCACAACTCACATCACATGTCTAATTGTGATGGTGGTAGTTGGGAATAGTAATTGGATTATTTAAACCAACACACCAACCAAGTAAAGACAACTATTCATCCTCTCTCTTTTCTCTTCATGTTGGCTGAACTTCTCCCTATTTTTTCTTGAATTTTTGTTGCAAAAATTCATCATAGCTAGCACTTTGGGAGTCAAACAAAGGTGATAGGGAAACTCACCCAAGAGTTTAGAACTCAAAAGGAGGGCTTTGAGCTTCTACATCCATGGAAATTTTGAAATCTCCAATCCGATCAATGTGAGTATTTCCGCTACTTTCACTTGATTTATTCACACACAAATCTTGTTTAGAGATCCTTGGTATGTCTAGGACACTAACAATGGTATCAGAGCAAGATCTAAACATGATTTGAATCTAGGGTTTATAAACTTTAATTTGGGAATTTTATGCTTGGAGTGTGAAAATTCTAAATTGGTTTGGTTATGTTTGGATGATGATGAATTGGATTTGTGCATCTTTGGATTTGAGAAAAATTGATTGGATAAAAAATTCCCAATTCCTTTAGCATGGCCGATTGTATGCCATAGAAAATGCTCATGGTGATTTTTGAAATTAGACAATTGGATATGTTTAAAGCATGAAATGAATGTTAATTGTTGGTTTGATTGGTAGTATGACTATGTGTGATCTATTAGGATTTTATTGTCTATTGCCGCATACCATGATTATGAGATTTGACAGATGGATGTCAAAACGGCTTTTCTAAATGGATTTCTTGATGAAGAAATCTATATGGAACAGCTGGAGGGTTTTGTATCTTGTGAAAACTTGGACATGGTATGTAAGCTTAAGAATACCATTTATGGACTTAAACAAGCTTCACGAAGTTGGAATCTTTGATTCGACGAGATAATCAAATTATTTGGGTTTCTCTAGAATTCAGAAGAATCATGTGTGTATAAGAATGCCAGTGGGAGTATGATGGTATTTTCAGTTCTCTATGTTGATGACATCATGATCATTGGGAATGATATCGGGATGATGCAGGGTGTCAAGGCTTACCTCTGTAAGAATTTCTCCAAGAAGTACCTGGGTGAAGCTTTTTATGTCTTAGGCATAAAACTCTATAGAGATAGAGAAAGAAAGCTTTTTGGGTTATCCCAATCATTATACATAAATAAGATTTTGGAACGATACAATTTTGGTAATTGTAAGACAACAAATATACCATTCAGACATGGCCTACATCTTTCAAAGAAGATGTGCCCACAAACAGAAGATAAGAAGATTAGAATTTCTAATCAGCCTTACGCTTCGTGTTTGGGCAGCATCATGTATGCCATGTTATGTACTAGGCCTGATATCAACTTCGCAGTTAGTGTGACTAGCAGATATCAGTCCAATCCAGGTAATGACCATTGGATGACCATTAAACATATCCTAAAGTATCTTAAAGGTACTAGGGATAAGTTTCTGATTTATGGAGGAAATGAACTGCAGGTTAATGGGTATACGGATTCAGATTTCCAATAAGATCCTGATGATAGAAAGTCTACATCAGGATTCATTTTTACCCTTAACGGAGGTCTAGTTTGTTGGAAAAGTTCCAAACAGTGGTCCACAGCTGAATCCACTACAGAGGAGGAATATATTGCAGATCTGAAGCTGCAAAAGAAGTTGTTTAGGGTTAAGAACTTTATCACAGAAATTGGAGTTGTCCCAAGTTTCGAGAATCCAATTACGTTATACTGTGATAATAATGGAGCCATTGTGCAAGTAAAGGAACCGAAGGCGTATCAGAAGACGAAGCATGTGGAACGAAAATACCACATCATTCGAGAGATTGTGTCGCGAGGGGACATTGTCATGTGCAAGGTCCCGAGTGAAGATAATATAGCAGACCCGCTTACCAAGGCCATTCCTCCGAAGTTATTTTATAAACATATGGAGTCGATGGGTATGAGATACAATCGATATTGGCACTAGTGCAAGTGGGAGAATTTGTTAAGGTTGGTTCTCGGAGCGCCAATTTCTTATGTATTTCCTTGTAAATACTTTTGTTAATATTTTATTATGAATAAAATAAATAGTTTCTATTATATAATATCTCTTTATATATGGTAAAGATGTAATTGACCTTAGAATGATTATTTATGATATAGTTACAAAAGCGTCGCAACTGACATTGAGTTGTATCATAACAGTATCATTTCTTTAACAGTTCATCATCAAAGTTTACATTACTTGGTCAGTAAGTAAACCTGTTAAGACTGGTACATGTCATATATTGGAATCTTGGATTCCAATGGTGGATTCTCAATGAACCATGAGTCTTGGACACTCATATAGACATATAGGTGTTTATACCGGATAAACACTGAACGACTCACCGAAGCTTTTTATAGGATGCTACACCAGCATCAAGAAAAATCTTCTCAGATCGAGTAACATAGTGATTCTTTGACTTGAGATACCACAGTAGATACATGAGATATCCTTCATACTTTGATGGCAGTCACGTCACCGACCTATTAAGGTCAAACCTTCGCCTGGTCGTTGGGTGTGAACTGATCCTCAGGATATCCTGTATGTGTCAAGATATAATCTGTCAGCTCTGTGTACAGAGCATAGGTATTCAATATGGAATTAGCAATCTATTAAATCCATGGGCCCGTGGTATATTGTAGAAGTGAGTTCTAAGTGTTATTAAGATATTGCTAATAGAAACGTCGATGTGATTATGTTTATAGAGATTTGACATTTACGTCTATATCTCTGAAATAATCCGGATACCTGTGTCGGAGGGATTATACATATGCAATGACCTCGACCTGTATGGTACAATGATTTTATCTGTGGTCATCATAATTTACAAGTGGGTAGATTATGGATACGAAATTTGATTTCATGACGGATATGTCTGAACCTAGAGAGTCCCACAAATGAAATATACTCGTAGAGCAATAGGGTAACTTCTATGAATAATATTGATTATTTATAAATCGTTTAGTGGTTAAACGAAAGATACATACATATGGACCTAATGGTCATTTCCTAATTAATGTGTATTTGTATTTAATGTATGATTTTATTAAATACACATTAATTAATTGTCAAATTATGATATTTGACATATATCATTAATATATGTATTTGGATTATTTAAAGTAAATATGATACACATATTTAAGTTATTTATATTTAATTAATTAATTAATTATTAAAATATTTAAAATGTAAATATCTACCATTATGATAAAGTTAGGAAATATCTTAAGTATAAATGTTTGACTTTTACATTTATGTTAAAGGTGTTAAAATTGGTTTTGACTTCTTTATTTTTGGTTTCAAAAATGAAAATAGTTTTTTTTTTCTAATGCCAAATTCCGCCAACCCTAATAATATAGAAAGCTTTTGTTTTTTCATTTGCTTCACACAAACTGTTGACCCTCCAAAGTTACAAAAAAGAGTTTAGAGAAAAAAATGAAGGTTTAAGAAAGAAATTGAAGAAAACTTCAAGCAAAGTAAGTTTTTTCAACTTTTCTTAAACTAGAAAATTGTTTCTATTGTTCTTGGCTACAACATGTGTTGCTTTGAAGTTTTTCTACTCTCTTGATTTTCCAATAAGTGTGTTGGAAGTTTAATGAAAGATGTATGATGTTTATCAAAGTAAGCTTATTAATGATTAATAAGAAGACTTTTGATCATTTGATGATCTTGTTGCCATTCTAGAGTTGTTAGGCCACTCATTGATGACCTAGAATTGTTCTTGAGTTGTTTCAAAGTGTTGAGACTTGTTTGGTGTTATAAAGATTAGATTAAAGTGTTGAATTTGGTTAATTTGGTTAATTTGAGAAATTAGGGTTCTTAACATAAACCAAAATTGGGGATTTTCATATATGTGTTGTCTAATGATGTATATAAGATATATAAATCATTTTGTTTTGATTGGAAATCATCCAAATTTGTTTTTAATAAATTTTGACCGAAGTTCACAAAGATGAAACTATTGGGGCTTCTCGACATTTTCATAGAAAATTGGGATTTGTGTTGTGAGTTATATTTTGATATATATGATATGTATAAATCATTTTGGTAGTGATTTGAAATCACTTAAATTTGTATTTGACAAATTATGACTAAAATGATCAAAATACAACCTTTGGGTTCTCATGGTAATTAAGGGAAAAAAAATCTGATTTTTGGGTTAAAAAAATTATTTTTAAGTATTGAGTAATTAGTCTAAATTAGTTTATTTTAATTGCCCAAGAAAAATACATGAAATCGGAAAATTTTGATTTTTCGCGTTCCGCTGCGTTACCCGATTATGTCCCCTAAAACCCCTAATAATGTGCGCCTCAGAAACTTGACAGTGTAATATATGTTTCCTAAGAATAACTCAGATAGCGTACGATAGAGGGATTGTGGAACATATGTGATGACATCGACTTGTATAGTTCATAAAGGTCGTTCGTGTTCTTCGCGAATTCAGCGGTGGACGAATTACGTACATATAAGCTAGGCTTATATGACGAACATGTCTGAAATTAAAGAGTCCCACAATATGAAGTGTACTCATTGAGCACTTGGGTAGCCGAGAATTTTGATAATAAATAATATTTGATATTTTAATTACCAATTAAAATAATTAATTATTATTGGATAACATTAATTATTTACTTTGACCCGATTGGATTAATTAGATTAATTCAAAATCACACAAGGGCTTTGTTGTAATTTCATAAATATCTCTACCATTGGAGGATATTTTGGTAATTATAAATATGTAATAATAGGTGTATTTGGCTTAATTTAATTGGATTAAATCAAAGTGGTAGACAATCAATTAATCCATTGGTTAAACTTTGTCTTGATTTAATTGGAATAAATCAAAATGGTAGACAAAGGTGATAAGTCACACATAATTATACATACTTGGAAAAATTGGATTAAGCCTACCTAAAAGTTAATTAGAACTTTTATTAATTAAAAATTGCATAAGTTTTGCTATAAAAGGCAAGCTTGAGCAATTTTTTAATCAAGCAAAAGCTTAAGAAAGTTTAGCTTGTGAAAGCTAAAATAAGCAAAAATTAGTGATATTAGCATAAATAAAAGAAGTGTTTAGAGAATTTTGGAAGTTCTCTATAACATTTCAAGAAGGAGAAATCAAGATTTGATCTTGGAATCAAGCTTGCCAACTTTGGAATCAATATTGCATTTTGGAATCAAGCTGGCTAGCTTTAGAAGTTCTCCACTATATTTCAATCAAGGGTGTAGTGCACGCGGAAGCGCGTTGTGCAGGTTCTCATTTTATCCCGTTTTGGTTTTTACGGACTCTGATTCGTCTCTGATTTTTACCTATACACTCGTAATGGAATATAGTATTCCATTTAAAAAAAATTAAAAATACACTCATGCTTGATATCCATGGGTTAGACCACTTCCACTCTGCAGGGCAATGATCTGACCCTAGAGGTCCCACAACCACCATAACAGAATGGTATCAGAGTAGGTCTTAACCACACAAACATGTTGCATATTTGACATGTATTTGATTCCATGCTTATGTAAATTTAATTTAATTATGCATAAGTCATATTGGATAAGCATTGCATGTTTTAAATTAAGATTTTTATTTTGACACTAGCATGTTAATGACTTGATTTTCATAAATCTCCTGTGATTAGGTGATTACTTTATTGTAAGTAATAATATTAATAATATTGGAGCATTATTGGATGGTTCGTCTTGTCAATACGGAGATGAATGAGTTCTTATTACTTATGTCTAATACCGTCATTATTGTGAGGGTGTAAGTGGTCGGAACTTAGGTCGCTCCAGTAAAAAGTTAGATGTAGCGTGATGAGTTGACATAGTCACTCATTACCGTCATTATTGTGAGAATGTACATACGAAGCCCATTAGTGCACATTGATAAGTATACACCTGGAACACGTTTAATCCAATACCGTCATTATTGTGAGTATAAGAAATGGTTCAGAACCAAACTTAGGAGTCACATAGATGTGATTGACCTTTGAGATCTACCTAATGAGTTTATAAAGGCCAAGACTGTCATTATTGTGAGGGTGGATTAAATTTCATGGGATCTACTTCCAACTATGAAATTTTGATAGTCAAATTTCTATTTTTCCATTAAGAGATATTACGGAATTACGTAAAGTAGTGGGATATCACTAATAGATTTAAAATCCATAATCGTATTAGTGTTTTTATATTGAAATGAAAATATTCTGCTAGTATTTAATTATTGTCTTGTTGAAGGCTGTCGTAGATCCATTAGCGTGACTTTTGGATTCCAATAAACTGAAAGGAGCCTCAAACTACTTAGAGTATGAGATGGACATCCGCCTTGTCTTGGAGTTAAAACGATTGAGATATGATGGCTTTGTGATGCATTCGATGCAAGCCATATATGAAGAACTTTATAACATATTACGCTCGGCATAAGATGATTTGGAGAAAGAGAATTTCACTTTGTACCTTCATGGTAGAGCAAGCTCTCCAAAGACTTCTATGAAGGCTAAGAAGATTAAAATGGGAAATAAGAAGAAAGACTCCAAGAAACAAATTATAAGATTGTGTGTTGCTCGTGATGCATGTCTATATTGCCAGAAGTATGGACATTGGAAACATGATTGTCTATAGCTGAAAGGAAAAGTAGGAACCTCAAGTACACTTTGTATTTTTCCTATTATTGACATCTCATTAGCCTTAAATGATAATAATGGTTAGATGTTAGACACTGGTAGTCCTACTCATATTTACAACTCCATGCAAGCCATGAGAGTTAAAAGAAGGCTAAATAAATGGGAGATCTAGCTTAGAGTTGGCAATAACGAGACATTGGATGTCAAGGCCATAGGAACAGTTGTTCTAAATCTCCTTAACGGATGTAAATTAATTTTACATGACTGTTGTTATGTACATTCTCTTATCAGACAGATAATATCGTTACCGATATTGGATAAAGATGATATATAAAATAAACATAAAAGATAATGCTTTGCGTTTATATGATAAAGATAAATGTTTGATATGTGAATGTTCTTTATCTAACGGTCATTATACTTAGGAAACATCTCAAGATGCCTTTAATGTAGAGGAAAATACAAGTAAAAGATCTGAATTAAATAATACTAAATTATGGCATATGAGATTCGGCTACATAGGTGTTAGACGCCTATCAGATCGAGGTGGTGAATTTATGAACGATGAATTCAGATGTTATTTAAGGGAGAATGAGATTCTTGCCCAATATAGGTGTGTCTGAGCGGGGAAATCATACTTTATTGAATATGGTGAGATCAATGATGAACTATACAGATCTTCCATATTACCTTTGGGGTTATGCTGTACTTACTATTGCCCACATACTTAATAGAGTTCCATCAAAAGCTGTTTCTATGACCCCATATTAGATATGGTATGGTAGAAATTCAAGTCTTAGATATTTAAGGATTTGGGGTTGTCCTACATATGTTAAAGTTATGCAGCACGTTAAACTAGTACCCATGAGGCATAAATATAGGTTCTTTGGATATCTTGAAAAATCTTTGGGATATCAAATCTACTATTCTGAGAAACAAAATGTATTTGTTGCTCGTTTTGCCACTTTTCTAAAGGAAATTTTGCCAGAAAGTTGGAATTGTAGAAAGAATGAACTCGATAAGTTTGATCCCAACATTGAGGAACCTGAGATAGAACTAGAGATCCAACTAGATGAAGGATCTACAACACAGGTTCTACGTAGGTCGAATAGATTATCAAGGCCTCCTGAGAGATTATTTTTAACATCTGATGTGAGCTTTGATGTTCTCCTTTTTGGAGGAAACGAATCCGACTATGTATAAACATGCATCCCGAAACTGTAATCGTTGTTTGGATGAGATAATTAGATTATCTGATTCATTAAGAACGACGAAGAATCGTGTGTTTGTAAGAAAGTTATTGGGAGCATGATAATATTCCTTGTTTTGTATCGAGACGATATCCTTATCATTGGAAATGATATAGGATTAATGCAAAGTGTTAAAGCCTATCTTTGTAATAACTTTTCCATGAAAGACATAGGTGAAACTTCATATATTCTGGGTATAAGGCTCTACCATGATAGAATAAGGAAGCTTATAGGGTTGTCACAGTCCACTAACATAGATAAAATGTTAGAAAGGTATAGTTTTACCAACTGCAAGACAGTAAATGCCTTTTCGATATTGCATACATCTTTCGAAGAAAATGTACCTCATGTCGAGGAAGAGAGAGTTAGAATGTCTAACTTACCATATACTTCTTGTATTGGAAGCATTATATATGCTATGCTCTGTACAATACCTGATATCATTTTCGGCGTTAGCGTTGCTAGCCGATATCAATCTGATCTAGGTAATGATCATTGGACAGCTGTGAAATATATCCTGAAATATCTTAAGGGTACTAAGGATAAGTTTCTAATTTATGGAGAATATGAGCTAGAGGTTAAGGGTTATACAGACTCCAACTTCCATGGAGATCTGGATGATAGAAAGTCTACATCCGGATATATATTTACCCTTAATGGTGGTTCAGTTAGTTGGCATGTCCAAAGCAAGGCTCAACAGTTGGTTCCACCACTAAAGCGGAATTTATAGCGGCTTCGGAAGCTACTAAATAAGCTATTTAGATTAGATATTTTATAACAAAATTTGGCATTATGCCATGTATTGCGGATTCGATCCCACTATACTGTGATAATAGCGGAGCCATTGCGCATGATATAGAGCTGAGAGCATATTCAAAGTCTAAACACATAAGAGGAAATATCGCGCGATTAGAGAGATTATTGAATGAAAAGACATAGTGGTCTTAAAGGATCAAAGACAAGACAATATAGCAAACCAGCTTACTAAAGCCTTACCTCATAAATTATTCGATAAACATGTGGAGGATATGGGACTTCGTTACGATCCGAATTGGCACTAAGCAAAATGGGAGTTTGTTGGAGTTGGTAGTTGGAATGCCAATTCGAATAATGTATTGTACATTATATTTTAATATTTACTAATTAAATAAATACATTTTCATTTCAGACCTTATTAATGGTAATGTCATTATGCATATTAGATTGATAAATAAATATGCTGAGAATGACATCGACCTTAGAATAGTGATTTAGAAATACTGGACACTAAGTGGTCCGACAATGGGATAATATTACTATTCTTAAAGTAAATATTCATAGTCGTTGGTTTCAGAATACGGTCGAATTCATATAACCTATAAGACTATTACATGTCGTATATTGGAATTGGAGTTTCAATGGTTTAACCCGATGTACCATGAGTAAGGGAAGCTCGTATAGACATGTGGGTATATGTTGGAATGAATACTGAATGACTCACATGTGATTCCTAATAGTTAAAAATACACACCATCGTCAATAGGAATATCCTCGAGTCGATTAGCATATGTGATCCTTTGACTATAAGATAACATTGATTTTATGTGTGATCCTCCAAAATTTAATGCCATATATGTCAGAGACCTTTCATGGTCTGACAACTAGATGATCGTTGGGTGTGGTCCAATGTACTCGTTAATCAAGTGCTTATCAAGATAGGATCTGTCGGCCCGTATTTGTACCATAATAGTATTCATGTGAGTAAGTCATGATTATTAAGACTTTAGCCAAAGCCGACTACATATGGTGGATCGCATATATAAAAAATGGTGTTCTGATTAGTTGTAAGGAATCATGGACATGCCGACATGAGATGTGTGCCTCGGAAACTTGACGATGTAATCTATATTTCCTAAGCACAACTTGGATAGCCTACGACGAAGGGATTGTTAAACATATGTGAAGTGTACTCAAAGAGAGATGCAGTCAATGAGAGAGCCGAATGTGAGAGAGGAAGGCTGCCGTGAGTATTTTTTATTTAGGGTTTGTTTTCGTGAGAATGAGCCAGAGGTCCTAAGGGTTTGGTTTATGCCTCTTTATATAGGAGAGGGTTGGGGTTTACCTTATACGGGTAGGAAAATCAAGATTGTGTAATTATGAGGGGATATTTAATTGGTGTGTCATAAGGAAATGATCTATTTAATTAGGGAAGTGATTTGTTTTAGTTTAGGAAAGGGATTCATGTGATTTGATTTGGTTTCTTTAATTTAGGCATGTGATTTAATTTAATTAGGAATGTGATTTATGAGATTTGATTTGATTTATTTAATTTAGGAATTAGATTTGTTGATTCTTTTAATTCGGGACGGTGATTTATTTAGATTTCAACATGTGTTTAATGTGTGGATTTATTATTTTGGATGTGTTTTAATGGGCTTGGGCGTGTGGTTGGAAGGCTTGGGCGTGTGGTTGATGTTTTGGTGGGCTTGGTGTGGATTGCGGGGGTTCTGGGCCAAAGATGTGTGGCTTGCGGGGGTTTTGGGTCAATGATAAGTTTTAAAACAGAGGTCCAATGAACGAACCCACAACTAAGCAACAAATTAAGTCCAACAAGATATTAATTTCTGAATTTCCCTTCCGACGTCTGTTTCCCGCGACTTCTGCGACTTAAATGGTAGTGCCTCCATGTGAGACTCATCATCAGGACTTATATGTAAAAATACAGTGCCTACAGTCGCCCCCACTTTGATGGGACTTGTACAGTGTGTGACAATGACAATCCTATCAAAGTTATACAATGCATTTTTACTTACCTGGCTCGCCAGCTGCCACCTGACTTGCCTGCTACCTCGAACTGAATTGATCTGGTGGTAGGGTGCTGTGACCCCTGAGGTTCATCCCTGCAAGATGCTGCGATCTCTAGGAATCACTACCAGACTGAGCTGATAAGAGGTGGTCCATTCCCGAACCGAGTTGATAATGTGGGCCTCGACCCTGGGATTCATTCCCAAAACTGCTAGTGATGTGGTCCTCGACCCTGAGATTCATTCCCAAAACTACCGGTGATGTGGGCCTTGACCCTGGGATTCATTCCAAAACTCTGACGATGTGGGCCTCGACCTGGGATTCATTCCCGGATTCTTTCCAAAACTCTGACGATGTGGGCCTCGACCCTAGGATTCATTCCAAAACTCTGATGATGTGGGCCTCGACCTTGGGATTCATTCCAAAACTCTGACGATGTGGGCCTCGACCCTGGGATTCATTCCCAGATTCTTTCCAAAAATCTGACGATGTGGGCCTCGACCTTGAGATTCATTCCCGTATTCATTCCAAAACTCTGACGATGTGGGCCTCGACCCTGGGATTCGTTCCAAAACTTTGACGATGTGGGCCTCGACCTTGGGATTCATTCCAAAACTCTAACGATGTG
Source organism: Zanthoxylum bungeanum (assembly GCA_019454045.1). Lineage (NCBI taxonomy): Eukaryota > Viridiplantae > Streptophyta > Magnoliopsida > Sapindales > Rutaceae > Zanthoxylum > Zanthoxylum bungeanum. The sequence goes on along the minus strand of SKCR01027183.1, from coordinate 382 downwards.
GGCCTCGACCCTGGGATTCATTCCCGGATTCATTCCAAAACTCTGACGATGTGGGCCTCGACCCTGGGATTAATTCCAAAACTCTGACGATGTGGGCCTCGACTCTGTGATTCATTCCCAAAAATACTGATGAAGTGGGCCTCGACCCTGGGATTCATTCCCGAAACTGCTGGGCCTCGACCCTGGGATTCATTCCTGAAACTGATGGGCCTCGACCTTGGGATTCATTCCCCTGGGATTCATTCCCGAAACTGCTGATAACGCGGGCTTCGCCCCCTAGGATTCATTCCCAAAGACTGCTGATAATTCGGGCTTCTTCCCATGGGATTCATTCCCGAAGACTACTGATAATGCGGGCTTCGCCCCTTGGGATTCATTCCCA
>SKCR01027182.1:0-100046 GCA_019454045.1 Zanthoxylum bungeanum | reverse complement strand
CAATTGTCTTGTTTACCTTGATTACTATTGTACCTTCAAACTTAGTGTATGTTTGATGCACAAGAGGATTTAAGTCTAAAGTTAGTAATCTAAATAGTCCATAGAGAGCGAACAAGGAGGGTACTTTGTCTGTGGTATATCTATAGATGCGGTCCATTCTATACTTGTATGACGACCTTGATCCGGGATCGTTCATGTAGTGACATGGGAATAGAGGCACCTTGTATGATAAAATCATATAGGACTGGACTCAGATAAATACGAATTTCTTTTAATATCCGTTAATCGAAGAAATTCATTTTATCTAATAGATGGTCATATATGGATTCGATCTTAATCCTGAGTGTACTACGAACTCATGCATGACATGTTATGTCCTTTGATTTACTATGGTGAGGTTGGTGTTGCATTCCCAGCAAATAACTACGTATTTGGGGATATGATTTGGTATGTAGCTGGGAACATTTTACATAGATATGGAATTCACTCATTCTTACGAGAAGCAGATGAATATCTCTTTTAAGAGTTGATTCGGGACTTGAACAATTTGAGCGCTCAACTTTTCTATTACGAATAGAAAATATTTTATATTCATAATTGTTATGAATTAATTATTCATTATAGAATTAATGGTGCTTAAGAGAAAAAATATTTAGAGGGGTTTTAACGGACTTATGACCCGGCTCTATTTATGAGATATTCGTGAAGGGCTAATCTATATGTAATGACTATATCGATGGACACCGAAAATGTTCGATTTATTTAATCCATCTACGGTAACGAGAGTTCAACTTTGAGTTTTTAGTGGAATAACGCGGAGTTAATAATTCGTAATATTTGATTAAAGAGTTTAATTAATATTTCGGAATTATTGGAGCTCGGAACTGTAGGTCTATTTGGTCCCCGTGCTAGCTCGATTAACTGTAGCAAACCTAATATAACTAGATTGTCTAGTTATATGCTCACATTATATTTATTTATATATTATTAATAAGATTAATAATATTTATTGTCACAAATGAAAACTATGTTAAATTAGTTTAACTTAATGTTTTCTAGAATTATTTGATTATGAGATAATCAAGTCTTGATTATGAGATAATCAAGTTAGTAATAATTATGAGATAATTACTACAATATAATTGAAGGTAAATAAATCATTATTAATATATTGATTTTTATTTACCATTGGACACAAAGCCATATGGCTTACCATGTCATCCAAGCAATTATGTCTATTAGGTGGCTTGGATACACCTAATAGATTTGTCATTAGCTAATGCATATTAATCTTTGGTATGGCCTCCACATTTATGTGTTTGCCATTGAAAGAAAGCATTGAATGCTTAATGACAAAGCCATTGTCTTTAGCTTAACATTTCTTATGCTTTGGTATGGCATTCATATTTTTGTGTTGGCCATTGCAAGAAAGCATTAGATGCTTAATGACAAGGTTAGTTGGCTTGTGTAAGAGAATATAATCTCTACCATTTCTCTCACTTCCTAAGGTTAACACTTTGCATTCATTCACAAAATTGTTGTGAGAAAAATTTGAGAGAAAAGAGAGAAGAACTTCAAATATTCACAAGTGTTGTGAGAGTATTAAATTCCAAAAGGCCAAACACCATGTGACATCCTAAATCTCTAAATAGTTTAGAGGTTTAATCTTTGTGAGTGAAGCCCACACTTCGGTTTGTTGGTTTCGAGTCATAGTTCGGAAGATCGAGTGGTTGATCTAAGTGTTGGACACTAAATGATTGATCTTGGCTAATACAACAAAGGGAGAAGGCAAAGAATTTTGAAGATCCATACCGGACCCGGTGCCACCACAAGAAACTTCCGCCGCGCTAAGGAAAGTCGTTTCCTACATCTACATGTAGCAGGATTTAAAGCATTTTGAACGTAATTCGTAAAAGTAATTTTTTCACCAAAACTTAAAGAAAGATGTGACATACAAGTTAATTTAGCAAATTCTTCTCTATTTTTAGCATCAGAATATTTAAATAAATCTACAGCACTCGTACCTCTACTAGATGATACGTACCTGGCCATTTGAGTTTGCGTCGTATCAAGTCCAAGTTCAACCGGATGATGTCTTTTCAGGTGCTTGATCATATTGTTGTATCCACCATAAAATTTATAAGAAACCCCACAATGATTGCATGGTGCTCTTGAACCTTCATCAGCAACGTCTAAATGAAAATGAATTTTGAAAACATCCGAGGAACGAGACTTAACTTCTCTTCTCCGTGAACCGATACTAGGGCCGCTCTATTGGGTTGACACATTTGACATTGTGTTCTCAAATGAGCTTGCCATTTGTTGTTTAAAATTTTTTAAGAAAATTAGAGAATTGAGAATGATAAATTGTAATTTGTAATTGTAAATGAGAGAATTGAGAATAAGAGAATTGTAAGAATTGAGAATTGAGAATTGAGAAATTAGTGTGTTGAAATAATGAAAAATCACCCATATTTATACATTTTTAGAATTTATTGTGATGTTGTGATACCTAAACTACCCCTAAAATTAGTCGTTTTATTACCGTTAGTAGGTGTAATTTGGGAAATCCCCAAATTTATTTAATTTTTTTTTGAAGTTGGGGCAGGGAGTCGTTGCTCCCTGCCCCCCAGCCCAACGGCTAGTAGCCGTTGGGGGAACGTTGGAACCCTAGGGTTCCATCCGATTCCAACCGGAACCGTACGGTTCCAGCGATTTCAACCGATTCGGTTAGGGTAAGAACCCTAACCGAACCGGTTGAACCGGAACCTTGGCCGGGTCTAGGTGGAAGTGATCATTATCCTCAAATTTCGGATCATCACTTTAATCGATTTTCGACTACTAGATAATATCAATTTTGATATAAATTAATTTGGACAGTACACATATCATTAGAGTTTTGTTTCCATCTGGTAAATTGAGTTTGGTTGTGTTGATGGTGTTTTCAGGCACTATGGTATTTAAAGCAGCACGACAAGGGTAAAAAGGGTAATTCCCTTCTTGATCGAAATCATTAAATGCCGACCCGACTACATAAGTGCTATAAAGCCAACAGTAAGAGACCGAGCACATGATGATTGGTGACCGACCACTTGGGTTCGGATGACCGAGCATTATCAGATCGGTAACAGCATTCTCAGCTCGAAGGACCATGATGACCGACCATGTCAAGACCGACCATATGACGAGGCATGTTCCAGAAGACAAAACATCCTATTTCTACGGGGAAAGGGATAAGTTATCATACTTTCATTGGGTAAAGTGATGAGTCAGTGTCCTAATAGGATAAAAAGAAGTAAATGTAGATTTGATTAGGAATCCTTGTGGGAAAAAGGAGATTGTTTCAAAATGGGAATCTTTATGCTAGAAGGAATCTGATTTCTCTATTATTATAAATAGGAGGGGAAAGTATGTGTGATGAGAATAAGAATGAATATCAAGATCACTACGATGAAGCTTGTAAACACAAGAGATATCATAGAAGCATATCTCAGTTATAAAAGTATCATTCGGTTTGTGCCCGTGGACGTAGGTGGGATCTGATCCGCCGAACCAAGTTAAATCTCCTTGTTGATTGGTGTATTTATCTGTATTTTGCCAAATTTACTTTTGGTTCCCCTATAACCAAACAAATTCACTATTGAGGGAGGATTGTCTCGGGAGTAATATTCCCATATTGCCCTGAGACCAAAATCAGCCGTCAACAGTTGGCGCCGTCTGTGGGGAACTCAACAAGAAGCAGCTCACGTTGTAAGACGATGTCAGAAGGTGGAAATCACCGGTCGACAGGGAGTTCAACAGCAGAATGGCTGGTTGATCGGAAACAAATACCGTCCGATTGGAGAAAACGAATGGCAGTGATCAGAGCTAAAATTTCAAAGGAATTCAACTCGTTGCCTAAAGACATCGATCCTTATTTCCACACTATTGATTCCGAAGGAATCGGTCACTTGGAGGTAAAAAAAAAAACAAACAAAAAACAAACAATCAAAATAGAGTTAGTAATCGCATCATCATCAGTCGCCGAAGCAGGTATCGGTTGCTGGGACTTAGAATCAGGTGCCGAGCAGCTTCGTTACAAATCATGCGCTTCACCTCCACATGGTCTCGCTTGTGTAGGCCAGCGCTTCCTCGCCTCTTCTCAGCTCCGCGAACCTTCCGCCTCTTCCTGCTCCATCCTCTACTGGTCCTGGTCAAAGCCTCAGGTAGAAGTGAAGATCTTCCCAGCGGAGCCGATTAAGCCAATTGCAGCTAATAGCCAAGGCACTTATATTGCCGGTGGAGGTCAATCTGGAGACATATACATATTGGAGGTTGCGAGTGGTAGATTGTTAAAGAAGTGGCATACGCATTATAGGACCGTTACATGCTTGGTCTTTTTAGAGGATGCTTCATTTCTTATTTCTGGTTCTTGGAATGTAGGTTTAGCAGTTTCTGATTATGTCCAGGAGGAAGAACCCGAACCTGAACCTGAAGTTGTGGTTGAGAAAACTCATGCAGAAGAAGCTCCTACATCATTTCAAACTGAGATTGGAACCTAACTCCCCAGCCTGCTACCCAGCAGTCAAATTATGCATCCTCACATGTGCCTGAATCTGGAGTTGCCTCGTATGTGACTGAATCTGGATTTGAAGCAGTGGGTGAAAGCTTGGCCCTTGATGAAAGTGAAGTGAAATCTGTCTACGTGAGAAACTTGCCCTCTGCTGTTACTGATTTCGAAATTGAGCAGGAGTTTAAGAATCTTGGCAGAATCAAGCCTGATGGTGTGTTCATTAGAAACCGGAAGGATGTTGTACCCAGAATATGAAGGAATTGAAGACGCTCATTATGCTTACAGGGTTCGTGATCGGCTGAGGAAAGAAGTATTGGTGCCCTTGAGGGAGGCTCTTGAGTTTCCAGACGTGTACATAGGCGCAAATAAATGGGACTCTTTGCTGTACAACATAGTGACCTTTGTGGCTATTTAGTTTTACAAAGAGAAGTTCTCGAAGCATGACCCAGAACGGTTTAGTAAATACTTGGAAGCTGTGAAAGCTGGAAAGGCAAAAATTGCTGCAGGTTCATTGCTTCCACATGAGATAATCGGGTAATTGGATGATGACGATGGTGGGCAAGTGGCAGAGCTTCAGTGGAAAAGAATTGTTGATGATTTAATAAAAAAAAAGGGAAATTGGGGAATTGTAAGGCTGTTTGTGTTTAGTGACATGGAATTTAATGAAGCTTCTGTGAATCCATGAGAAATAGATTATCAGGTGATTGTGAAGAAGTATACCAAGAAAGGGTACGGGTCAGTGGTGCCAGAGATTGAATTCCCGTCTGTTTTGTCTAACCAATGGATCCGTGAGAAGCATAGCACGAGGAGGGATTATGCCCTCGTAGCGTTTGCTTGCTCCAGTGTTACCGAACATAAGGAGGAATATGCCCTTAATGTTTCAGACACTCTCTAATCCTCACATACTCGATGCATAGGATCCGTGAGAAGCATAGCACGGGGAGGGATGATACCCCCGTGGCGATTGCTTGCTCCAGTGTTACCGAACATAAGAAGGAATGTGCCCTTAATGTTTCGAACACTCTCTGATCCTCACTTACCCGATGTAATGGATCCGTGAGAAAGCATAACACGGGGAGAGACGATGCCCCCGTGACGATTGCTTGCTCCAGTGACACTGGACCTAAGGAGGAATGTGCCCTTAGTATCTCGGACACTCTTTGATCCATTCATCATTTGGATCCAAGAGAGGCACAGCACGGGGAGGCGTTGTGCCCCCGTGGCGTGTGCCTGCTCCAGCGTTGTAAGTAGGATCCCTATCACAATACTCAGGCTCCACAGTGACCTGGCGTACAGAGGATGTGCCCTTACCATTTTAAACGCTCTTTGATCCAAATCCTGGTTCGCCGGGACACTGAATTGAAAGGTTCAGAATTTTGTTTTGGAGGCCTCGGGCAGGACGCTGTTTTGAGGCATCCGTGCTGTTGTTTACACTTGTGAAAAGTTTTACTTTGAGACAAGTGCTAAGTCACCCTCACCTTTTGATTTTATTTTCCAAAGTTTTGTTTTTGTTTTTCGCCGGTCTGGCAAGGGGACGCCCGTGCCAGATTTGGTAGGGCTTCAAAAGGTTGAGTCACCTCCCTTCTGAATAAGTCCCAAGGATTAATCGACTCGGGGCTGGATTCGTTCCGCCGAGGTTTCGTGGTGTAGGCTCGGGGTTGGATTTATTCCGCCGATGCCTATGTGTGGCACTTGGTTATTCGGCTCGGGGCTGGATTTCGTTCCGCCGAGGCCACTTAGTTATTCGACTCGGGGTCGGGGTACGTCCCACCGAGTCAGCCCTTCGGACTGGGGACGTAACATTCCCCCAGGTTCAAGTGTCTTTCTCAGCTCGGGGTCGGGGTACGTCCCACCGAGTCAGCCCTTCGGACTGGGGACGTAACATTCCCCCGGGTCCAAGTGCCTCTCTTCATTCGGGGTCGGGTTACGTCCCACCGAATCAGCCCTTCGGACTGGAGACGTAACATTCCCCCAGGTCCAAGTGCCTCTCTTCATTCGGGGTCAGGTTACGTCCCACCGATTCAGTCCTTCGGACTGGGGACTTAACATTCCCCCATATCCAAGCGTCTCTCACAGCTCAAGACATGATCACATGCCACCGAGCACATCATCGTCAGCTCAGAGGCAAGATTTTCTCCTCACAATCGAGATTGGATCAGTCAGGGGTTAGGACCTCCAAATCTCTGGTGCAGATATTTCAGAGGAGGAGTCATTTTTTAGTTTGGACGACAAGAGGAACTTCATCTCCTGATGGGACGACCCAAGTAAGAATTTGCTCTAAGGTGGAGAATCGTTATGAATGGGATCAGCATCTTCAATAACCGAGGATATGAAGATAGAAACAGAAGACTTGGTTGATGGCGAAGACAGTTTCTCTGTGATTTCTGGAGCGACCAGCAGCAAGGCGATCAGCACACCATCTTTTTATAGTTCCCGGCACCAACTTGTATACTCGTTGGAACCGAGAACTAGGGGACAGATGTTGATGGTGTTTTCAGGCACTATGGTATTTAAAGCAGCACGACAAGGGTAAAAAGGGTAATTCCCTTCTTGATCAAAATCAATAAATGCCGACCCGACCGCATAAGTGCTATAAAGCCAACAGTAAGAGACCGAGCACATGATGATTGGTGACCGACCACTTGGGTTCGGATGACCGAGCATTATCAGATCGGTAGCAGCATTCTCAGCTCGAAGGACCATGATGACCGACCATGTCAAGACCGACCATATGACGAGGCATGTTCCAGAAGACAAAACATCCTATTTCTACGGGGAAAGGGATAAGTTATCATACTTTCATGGGGTAAAGTGATGAGTCAGTGTCCTAATAGGATAAAAAGAAGTAAAGGTAGATTTGATTAGGAATCCTTGTGGGAAAAGGAGATTGTTTCAAACTGGGAATCCTTATGCTAGAAGGAATCTGATTTCTCTATTATTATAAATAGGAGGGGAAAGTATGTGTGATGAGAATAAGAATGAATATCAAGATCACTACGATGAAGCTTGTAAACACAAGAGATATCATAGAAGCATATCTCAGTAATAAAAAGTATCATTCGGTTTGTGCCCGTGGACGTAGGTGGGATCTGATCCGCCGAACCACGTTAAATCTCCTTGTTGATTGGTGCATTTATCTGTCTTTTGCCAAATTTGTTTTGGTTCCCCAATAACCAAATAAATTCACTATTGAGGGAGGATTGTCTCGGGAGTAATATTCTCATATTGCCCTGAGACCGATGTCTCTTTCCGGCTCGGGTCTGCTCTTGTATCGCCGAGACCGATGTCTTTTTCCGGCTCGGGTCTGCTCTTGTACTGCCGAGACCGATGTTTCTTTCCGGCTCGGGTCTGCTATTATACCGCCGAGACCGATGTTTCTTTCCGGTTCGGGTCTGCTCTTGTACTGCGAGACCGATGTCTCTTTCCGGCTCGGGTCTGCTCTTGTACCGCCGATATCGACGTTTCTTTCCGGCTCAGGTCTGCTCTTGTACCGCCGAGATCGATGTTTGTTTCGGCTCGGGGCTGGATTTCGTTCCGCCGAGGCCACTTGATTATTCGGCTCGGGGCTGGATTTCGTTCCGCCGAGGCCACTTAGTTATTCGACTCGGGGTCGGGTTACGTCCCACCGAGTCTACCTCTTTGGACTGGGGACGTAACATTCCCCCAGGTCCAAGTGCCTTTCTCAGCTCGGGGTCGGGGTACGTTCCACCGAGTCAGCCCTTCGGACTGGGGACGTAACATTCCCCCAAGTCCAAGTACCTCTTTCAGCTCGGGGTCGGGTTACGTCCCACCGAGTCATGCTCATTGGTCTGGGGACAAGACATTCCCCCAGAACCAAGTGTCTCTTTTAGCTCGGGGTCCTCGGAATATTCGGGGACATACTCGATGCATAGGATCCATGAGAAGCATAGCACGGGGAGGGATGATACCCCCGTTGCGATTGCTTGCTCTAGTGTTACCGAACATAAGGAGGGATATGCCCTTAATGTGTCGAACACTCTTTGATCCTGACTTACCCGATGTAATGGATCCGTGGGAAAGCATAGCACGGGGAGTGATGATGCCCCCGTGACGATTGCTAGCTCCAGTGATATCGGACCTAAGGAGGGATGTGCCCTTAGTATCCCGAACACTTTTTGATCCATTCATCATTTGGATCCAAGAGAGGCGCAGCACGGGGAGGCGTTGTGCCCCTGTGGCGTGTGTCTGCTCCAGCGCGGTAAAGAGGAGCCCCCACACAAATACACAGGTTCCACAGTGACCTGACGTATAGAGGATGTGCCCTTACCATTTTAAACGCTCTCTGATCCAAATCCTGGTTCGCCGGGACACTGAATTGAAAGATTTAGAATTGTGTTTTGGAGACCTCGGACGGGACGCTGTTCTAAGGTATCCGTGCTGTTGTTTACACTTTTTTATTTTATTTTCCAAAGTTTTGTTTTTATTTTTTCGTCGGTCTGACAAGGGGACGCCCAAGTCAGATTCAATAGGGCTTCAAAGGTGGATTCACTTCCCTTTTTAATAAGTCCCACTTGATTAATCGGCTCGGGGCTGGATTCGTTCCGCCGAGGCCACTTGATTAAATCGGCTCGGGGTTGGATTCGTTCCGCCGAGGCCACTTGATTAATCGGCTCGGGGCTGGATTCGTTCCACCGAGCCATTTGATTAATCGGCTCGGGGCTGGATTCGTTCCGCCGAGGCCACTTGATTAAATCGGCTCGGGGTTGGATTCGTTCCGCCGAGGCCAGTTGATTAATCGGCTCGGGGTTGGATTCGTTCCACCGAGGCCATTTGATTAATCGGCTCGGGGCTAGATTCGTTCCGCCGAGGCTACTTGGTTAAACGGCTCGGGGCTGGATTCGTTCCGCCGAAGTCAGATTTTTCTTTCCGGCTCGGGTCTGCTCTTGTACCGCCGAGACCGATGTTTCTTTCCGTCTCGGGTCTGCTCTTGTACCGCCGAGATCGATGTTTGTTTCAGCTCGGGGTCGGGTTACGTCCCACTGAGTCGGCTTCTTTGGACTGGGGATGTAATATTCCCCCAGAGCCAAGTCTTTTTTCAGCTCGGGGTCGGGATACGTCCCACCGAGAGACTTATCATCGGCATGGGATCGGAGCATTTCCCCCATGGTCGGCCCTCTATTGGTCTGGGGAGGTGACATTCCCCAGAGCCAAAAGTTCTTCTCAGCTCGGGGTGGGGTTACGTCCCACCGAGTCGATCGTCATCAGCATAAGGGCAAAGCATTTTTTTCCACAGGTAGATATCGGGATCCTTGTTGACTGAGCACATGAAGGTGGCAGGAAGGACCAGATTTGCAGCCAAGGCGTTTTTCTCTGCGGTTCCTGAAGTGACCACCGACGGATTCATCGGCACACTATCTTTTTTTATAGTTCCCGGCATCAACTCGCAAACTCGTTGTTACCGAGAACTAGGGGACAGATGTTGATGGTGTTTTCAGGACCTATGTTATTTAAGGAGTACGGCATGGGTAAAAAGGGTAATTCCCTTCTTGATCGAGACCATTAAATACCTACCCGACCATATGAGTTTGGGGCCGAGCACTTATGAGCGGTAACCCGACCACTTGAGTTCGGATGACCGGACAATTATCAGATCAGCAGAATCATTCTCATTTCAAAGGACTATCATGACTGACCTCATGAAGACCGACCAGATAGCGAGATATACTCTAAAAGATGACACCCTATTCTTGCGGATAAGACGACAAATTATCCTATTTTCATGGGGAAAACTGGTGAGACAGGGTCCTAGTAGGATAAAGAAAGTAAAGATAGTTTTGATTAGGAATCCTTATGGGAAAAGTGAATAGTTTTGACTAGGAATCCTTATGGGAAAATGGAATAGTTTCAACTAGGAAATTCTTGTAGGAGAAGGAATCTGATTTCTACACTATTATAAATAGAAGGGTAGAGTGTGCTAGGGGTGGGCAAAAAAAACGACCGAACCGAACCAAACCGCAAACCGAACCAAACCGAACCGAATTTACGGTTTTTTTTCTAACGGTTCGGTTTGCGGTTCGGATTGGCTCACCCCAAACGGTTTACGGTTCGGTTCGGGGAGCTAATCCGAACCGCACCTGTTAAACCGAACCGAACCGTTATAATTAAAAAAATTATATATTTTTATAAAAAAAATTGTATTTGTATTTGTATTTTCTTTTTTATTCTATGTTTTCTTTTTATTAGTATGTTAATACTTTTATTCTTTTTTTTGTTAATATATTTATTTGTTAATACTTTTATTCTTCAATTTATTTGTTAATACTTTTATTCTTAATTTTTTGTTTTATGGTAGCATCATTATTCTTGAAAGTAAGATGTTGGATTTGTCTCTTAATTAGAATGATTGTAACATCATTATTCGAGCTAATTTTTAAAAAATACAATAATTAATTGTGCCTCATTTTTCATTCTTTATGGAGTGCATGTGTTCCCTGGAGCCACAACTTACACCCTAGCTCTTCATACTATTTGTTGATAGACTAGTTTTTTTTTTTTTTTTTTTTTTTTTTTTGTCTTCACTTAAGTGGATGAAAATTGTTTTAAATATAATAATCCGTAAACCGAACCGAACCAATCCGTAAAACCGCTGGTTTAAAAAATTTTCAATCCGAACCAATCCGTTATTTAATGGTTTGGTTTGAGAGTAAAAAATCCGAACCGTAAAATATGGTTTGGTTCGGTTTTTAGCAAAACCGAACCAAACCGAACCGCGCCCACCCTAGAGTGTGCATAAGGGTAACAAGTTGAAAAAGGAGAATCAAGATGAGAATCATCATCAGAATCATTACCATCAGACTTGTAAAAACAAGAAGCAGACCTGAGAAGCGTATTTGAGTAATAAAAGTATCATCCTTTTTGCGCCCGTAGACGTAGGTCGGACCGAGATCCGCCGAACCACGTTAAATCTCTTTGTCGATTGACGTATTATCTGTCTTTGCTAAATTTGCTTTTGGTCCCCCATAACCAAACAAATTCACTATTGAGGGAGGATTGTCTCGGGAGTAATATTCCTATATTACCCTGAGACCAAAATCAGCCGTGAACAGGTTGAAAATATTATATTAAGAATATAATATAACCTAATAAAGACAAATGTTTACGTATTGAAGAATTAATACAAGTATAGATATCTACCAAACTATATTATCTTTTAGGAGATCGGGACGTTCATTTAATTATATTATCTTTTAGGGTTATTTGTTATATTAATAGATTTTATAGATTGCTTACTACAGGACAAGAGAGAGTTGCATAATTTGTATGCTGGGTGTGGGTGATTATAATATTTCATTTACAGATCAGGGGCGTTGATTTCAATATTCTTTGTAAAACTGAGGATGGCATCTCTAAGAAGATCAATCAATCATATCACAGCGGAGTACCCCACTTATAACTTCAGCTAAGAAATAAGAATATTGTTAAATAATAATTATTTTTATAATAAATTTGTAATTTTAAAATTAAATATTTTATACTATAAAATTAAATAATACAACATGATATCAATTATTTTATGTTAAAATTATATTATATTAAATCGTGTTGCAGTTAAATTTTTTTTATTTTTTATTTTAAAGGATACTAATTTCTTTTTTAAGCTAATAAGAGTTACAGATTTTGTCTTGTTTTGAGGTTATTTTTGTATTTTATAAGTCAAAATTAGTCAAACCTTTAAACTAATTGTACTAACTAATGGTAGGAACTAAAAGTGATATTTTTGAAATTACAGGATCAAAGTGTCTTTATATCAATTTGTACAGTAACTAATTGTCATTTTCACTATATATATTATCTCAACCAGGAGTCTACTTGCAAATAAAATGAAATCCACCTCTTTATTTATTTATTTATTATTATTATTATTGGGGGAATTATTTTTAGTCTAAAATGAATATGTCCATTCCTATTAAGTTCAAACGCAAAATACGTCAAATGACATTGCTCGTCTTCAAGGAATCAGATCACAACGACATGCCCTCGTGAAATCTGGATCTTTCTTCACGGAGATTCTGCGAATAATGTTGGCTAGGAGGCCTGAAAACACAAGCACATGTTAAAGACAACACCAGAGGGGTGTTCGGTGACGAGACTCCCAAAGTCTTCATGTGATTTCAGGAGAAGTATAAAATATGTTAGACATTTAGGATTGCAATATACGTGGAAAATTAAAATTTTCAATTTTAAGCCAAATTCAATCCAAGATCATTATTAATTTTTCATGCTTCATGATAATATTTATTTATGGAACAATAAATAAAGCGTACCTTAACCTTTACATAAATCCTCGTTCTGTTCCCGTAAACTCCAAAGGTATTCCACATAACTAGAGAGTGTACGTAAAATTATTACAATTATTACACGGTAATTGGGAAATCCGAATATGACAAAATTACAATTATAATTATTATCCTCAAACAGACCCTAACGGCGGACCCTGAGAGTAGACCCTGACGGTAGAGGCTGAGAGCGGAGGCTGAGGGCAGAGGCAGACCCTGAGAGCGGAGGCAGAGGCTGATGGGAGGCTGATAGCAGAGGCTGATGGCAGAGGCTGACAGCAGAGGCTGATGGCAGAGGCTGACAGCAGAGCTGATGGCAGAGGCAGAGGCAGAGGCTGACAGCAGAGGCTGATGGCAGAGGCTGACAGCAGAGGCTGATGGCAGAGGCAGAGGCTCAGAGGCTGACAGCAGAGGCTGACAGCAGAGCAGAGGCAGAGGCTGAGGAGCAGAGGCAGAGGCTGAAGGCAGAGGCTGACAAGCAGAGGCTGATGCAGAGGCAGGAGGCTGAGCAGAGGCTGAGGCTGAAGCTGAGGCAGAGAGGCTGTTGGCAGATGCAGAACTTTCCCGAGGCTTGTTGTAAAACAACAATATCCTTAAAACAAATTCGTCCCCTACCGTAGGTGCAGTAGAACGTGAGACGATTGTTTCCCAGGATACAACGGAAACGTACGAGAAAGGGCACCACCAGACTCGTATCCAACGAACCACAAAGTGTTTGAACTCTCCTTTTAACAAAACAAAGAAAATGATCTTTCGTGTGTGTGCTATGTCTTTCTCTATTTTCTATTTTTTTTTTGAAAACAAGATCTGATGTTGTTTATATAGGAAAAGAAAAACACATCTCAATTAATAGAAATTAACTTGCCAATTAAATTTCATAATGGGAGATGTTACACATTGTTGTAACCACTAAGCTAATTAAATTAGCACTAATGGAAATTAAACTATGTAACCACCAAGCTAATTAAATTAGCACTTAGGAACTTTGTAACCACCAAGCTAATTAAATTAGCTGTTATGGAATTACAAAAGGCTTGAAAATTGTGAACTTTGAGCAACAATTTCTCATTCACCCAAGCACCATTTTAAGCATATGAATATACCATTTCGAAGTACTCACGGAGGAGTATCCGAATCATTCAATAACAACCACTAACACGAAGTGGACCATGCTTAAAATTGAGCCTCAAAATGCTTATAAATAAGCATTTTTCCAACAATCCCCCACATGAATGAAATTGGCGAAAAACGTCGAATAAAATTTTTTATAAAACATTTTATTTTGACCTAGAAGAGTTCAACGGTTCAACACCTGCATAGGATAGGTAGGCCACAGCCTTTGAACCTTCCCTTGTGAAAATATATCTCATTACTGGCTGACAGTTGACGCGATGTCATTGAACTGTACTGCCGTTCATGTAATTGGAGAACACATATCACACAGATATTTTACCTACACATTTGAGTTCTCATTATTATGTTCATTTTGGCCATGAACATCTACCTGGTTCTGCAAGAGTTTCTAAAAATTGTGCCCCGTACAATTCCCTTTGAAGCGGCCCCACTTCTCTCTCACATAGGTGATTTCTTATTTAAGAGTATCTCGTAATACTCTGCTCGGATTCCCGACGCATAAGAATCATTAAAAGCTTTTGCTTAACCTCTATCCATACGAGCATCACTGTTTCATTTCATCATAGGAATGGACTAGAGGGTAACCCCCACAGTGATCCAATTATGTCTTTTACGAGTAGGTTGTCCCATTGAACCTAGATCTTGGGATCTCCAGTCAACAAGGTTGGGTTTTCCTTCGTAATAAACATTTATCTAATGGGCTTCAGTCCCATTCCCCTCGATGATTTCACAACTAACTCTCTATTTAACCCTTTGGTTAGCGGATCCGCAATGTTATCCTTTGACTTTACATAGTCAATCGAAATAACTCCAGTAGAGAGTAATTGTCTAACGGTATTGTGTCTACGACGAATATGTCTAGACTTACCATTATACATATTGTTATGTGCCCTTCCAATTGCAGATTGACTATCGCAATGAATGCAAATTGCTGGCACTGGCTTAGGCCAACTTGGAATATCCTCTAGAAAATTTCGAAGCCATTCTGCTTCTTCAGCACACTTGTCTAATGCAATGAATTCTGATTCCATTGTAGATCTGGCTATCACAGTCTGTTTGGAGGATTTCCATGATATAGCTGCACCTGCTAGTGTAAACACATAACCACTAGTAGACTTTGAGTCTTTCATGTCAGATATCCAATTAGCATCACTGTATCCTTCGACTACAGCTGGATATCTATGATAGTGCAACCCATAATTACGAGTAAAACGTAAGTACCTAAGTACTCTCACTATTGCTTTCCAGTGATCAACCCCTGGATTACTCGTATATCTGCTGAGCTTGTTTACTGTACAGGCTATATCAGGCCTTGTACAACTCGATAGATACATCAAACTCCCGATCACTCTAGAGTATTCTACTTGAGATATACCATCTCCCCTATTCTTTCGATAGGTGTAAACTCACATCTAAAGGAGTTCTAGCCACAGCTGAATCATCATCGTTGAATTTACCAAGAATTTTGTCCACATAGTGCGACTGATCAAGAATAAGTCCATCTGGACTTCTCGAGATCTTTATTCCCAGAATGACATCTGCAAGACCCATGTCTTTCATGTCAAACTTGGATTTCAGCATATTCTTGGTAGATTTCACCATTTTGACATTACTCCCGACAATCAGTATGTCATCAACGTAGAGACATAAAATGACATAGCCAACTTCTGTCTCTCTGACATAAATGCATTTATCACATTCATTGATTTTGAAACCATTTGCCAACATGGTGTCATCAAACTTTTTATGCCACTGTTTCGGGGCTTGTTTCAATCCATACAAGGATTTAACTAACTTACAGACTTTCTTTTCTTGTCCTGGAGCTATAAAACCTTCAGGTTGTTCCATGTAGATTTCTTCATCTAAATCTCCATTCAGAAAGGCTGTTTTCACATCCATCTGATGTACCTCAAGATTGCGCAAAGCTGCAATCGCTAGTATCATCCTTATGGAATTTATTCTCGTTACAGGAGAATAAGTATCAAAGTAATCAAGACCTTCACGTTGTCTATAACCTTTAATTACAAGTCTTGCTTTGTACTTGTCAATTGATCCATCTGCCTTTATTTTCCTTTTGAAAATCCACTTGGACCCTAAAGGTTTACATCCTGGAGGAAGATTCACTAACTCCCAGGTGTGATTTTGTAAGATGGATTCAATTTCACTATTGATGGCATCTTTCCACAAGGCACCATCAGCTGACCTTACAGCTTCGTTATAGCTTTGAGGATCATTCTCTAGCAAAAATGTCAGAAAATCTGGACCAAATGATTTTTCCGTTCTAGCTCTTTTGCTACGTCTTAGTTCAGGTTCAACAACTTGTTGATCCTCTGGAACATTAATTTGTTCTCGGTCCTGACTATCTTCAATGATAGTCTCATGTGCCCGTTTGTGCACATCTGAATTCGAATTAGTTTTACAAGGAAAAACGTATTCGAAAAAGGATGCATTCCTCGATTCCATTATCGTATTCTTGTGAATATCTGGTACATTAGACTCATGCACAAGAAATCGATAAGCATTACTGTTATGAGCATATCCTATGAAAATGCAATCAACAGTTTTTGGTCCTATCTTCACCTTTTTAGGTGGAGGAATGACTACCTTGGCAAGACACCCCCACACTCGAAGGAATTTATAGGAAGGTACTCTTCCTTTCCACATTTCATAAGGAGTTTTCCCTGCTTCTTTCCGTGGTACCTTATTTAAAAGGTAATTAGCTGATAAGACAGCTTCTCCCCACATAGTCTGAGGTAAGCCAGAGCTGATTAACATAGCGTTCATCATCTCTTTCAAGGTACGATTCTTACGTTCCGCAATCCCATTGGATTGAGGCGAATAAGGAGCTGTGGTTTGATGTATGATTCCATTTTGTTCACAAAGTGATTCAAAAGGGAAAACATACTCACCACCACGATCACTTCTTAACTCCTTAATTCTTTTATTCAGTTGGTTCTCAACTTCATTCTTATAGAGAACAAATTTCTCTATAGCTTCGTCCTTGCTTTTCATTAAATACACATAGCAAAATCTTGTGCAATCATCAATAAAGGTAATAAAATATTTATTACCGCCTCTCGATTGTATTGAATTAAAATCACATACATCGGTATGAATTAGATCAAGTGGTTCAGAGTTTCTTTCAATACTATGAAAAGATGATCTTGTTAGTTTTGCCTCAACACAAGTATCACACTTATGTTTGTTATCAATTTTAAAATTGGGAATATGATTCATGTTAATTAACTTTCGCAATGAATTAAAATTAACATGTCCTAATCTACCATGCCAAAGATTAGAATACTCAACAATATAAGCAGAAGAACTAGCTTTATTGATATTTTTGGGTTTAACAACCATTACATTGAGCTTAAAAAGCCCATCAGTTACATACCCTTTTCCCACATACATCCCATTTTTAGTCAAAACTACTTTATCAGACTCGAACACCATCCGGAATCCATGCTTGTTCAGAAGCGATCCAGACACAAGATTCTTCCGTATTTCAGGTACATACAGAACATTGTTCAGAGTCAACTCTTTCCCAGAGGTCATCTTCAGAATCACCTTTCCTTGACCTTCTATCTCAGATGTTGCTGAATTTCCCATGTATATCTTTTCCCCATTTTCAGCAGGCTCAAATGAAGAAAACATGCTCTTGTCTGAGCATACATGTCGAGTGGCACCAGTATCAATCCACCACTCTTGGGTTAGAACCCACCAGATTCACCTCAGAAACCACAGCAGAAAGGTTAATGTCTGAAACATCTTGAGTCATGTTTTCTAGCACATTAGCCTCTTGTTTCTTTTTCTTCTTCGGCAGTCTGCACTCAGAAGACTTGTGACCCATTTTGTCACAGTTGAAGCATTTTCCTTGAAATTTTGATTTCTTGGAAACTCCTCCTTTAGGGCCCATCTTTGACCCTTTGTTCTTGAGGTTCTTGTTCTTATGGCCATGTTCGACAACATTTGCTTTGGCCTCATGAGTCATTCCTCTTTTCAGAAACTCGGTTATCTTCCTCAATTCTTAGCTTAAGAACCAAGTCTTCAATGCTCATTTCTTTTCGCTTATGCTTTAAATAATTCTTGAAATCTTTCCAACCAGGTGGTAGTTTCTCAATTATCGAGGCTACTTGGAAGGTTTCACTTAAACTCATCCCCTCAGCATGAATTTCTGCTAGAATAATCTGCAGTTCTTGTACTTGGCTTATCACAGTTTTGGAATCAATCATTTTAAACTCTAGGAAACGGCCTACGACAAATTTCTTAGTACCGGCATCCTCAGTTTTATATTTTCGATCTAAAGATTCCCAAAGCCCTTTAGCTGTTTTCATTCCAGCGTACACACTGTACAAGGAATCACTTAGCCCATTCAGCACATAATTCCGACATAGGAATTCAGAATGTTTCCAAGCTTCAATGGCACTGATGACTTGGATATCAATCTCACCCTCTTTGGGTACATGAGCATCTTCCTTTAGAAACCTCGCAAGGTTCAACGTGGTCAGGTAGAAGAACATTTTCTGTTGCCACCTTTTGAAATTCTGACCACTGAATTTTTCAGGTTTTTCCGCAGCAGGATTGACATGGCTCACATGTCCAACAGGTTGTCTAGCCATTGAGGCAGAAACACCTTGGCCAGCCACAACGGCTGCCATATTAAGCCCAGAGGCTGATGCAAGTTGGCCAGCCGAAGGGGCTGCCACTGCACTTTGGTCAGCCACGGGGGCTGCCACAACATTCTGGCCAGCCGAAGAGGCTGCCATATTCGGATCTACTGTGTTTGGACTGATTTCCATATCCACAGAGTCGAATTTGTTTTAAGACTGTAGTAAACAATTATTACAATTATTACACGGTAATTGGGAAATCCGAATATGACAAAATTACAATTATAATTATTATCCTCAAACAGACCCTAACGGCGGACCCTGAGAGTAGACCCTGACGGTGAGCTGAGAGCGGAGGCTGAGGGCAGAGGCAGACCCTGAGAGCGGAGGCAGAAGGCAGAGGCTGAGGCAGAGGCTGACAGCAGAGGCTGAGGCAGACAGAGGCTGACAGCAGAGGCTGATGGCAGAGGCAGAGGCTGACAGCAGAGGCTGATGGAGAGGCTGACAGCAGAGGCTGATGGCAGAGGATGTGAGGCTACAGCAAGGTGACAGTAGAGCAGAGGCTGATGAGCAGAGGCAGAGGTGAGGCAGAGGCTGACAGCAGAGGCTGATGGCAGAGGCAGAGGCTGAAGAGGCGAGCAGAGGCTGAGGCTGAGCGAGGCAGAGGCTGTTGGCAGATCAGAATTTCCCGAGGCTTGTTGTAAAACAACAATATCCTTAAAACAAATTCGTCCCCTACCGTAGGTGCAGTAGAACGTGAGACGATTGTTTCCCAGGATACAACGGAAACGTACGAGAAAGGGCACCACCAGACTCGTATCCAACGAACCACAAAGTGTTTGAACTCTCCTTTTAACAAAACAAAGAAAATGATCTTTCGTGTGTGTGCTATGTCTTTCTCTATTTCTATTTTTTATCTTGAAAACAAGAACTGATGTTGTTTATATAGGAAAAGAAAAACACATCTCAATTAATAGAAATTAACTTGCCAATTAAATTTCATAATGGGAGATGTTACACATTGTTGTAACCACTAAGCTAATTAAATTAGCACTAATGGAAATTAAACTATGTAACCACCAAGCTAATTAAATTAGCACTTATGGAACTTTGTAACCACCAAGCTAATTAAATTAGCTGTTATGGAATTACAAAAGGCTTGAAAATTGTGTGAACTTTGAGCAACAATTTCTCATTCACCCAAGCACCATTTTAAGCATATGAATATACCATTTCGAAGTACTCACGGAGGAGTATCCGAATCATTCAATAACAACCACTAACACGAAGTGGACCATGCTTAAAATTGAGCCTCAAAATGCTTATAAATAAGCATTTTTCCAACAGAGGAGTTAAAGAGTTTGGATTTCTCAAAATCCAAGACAATAAGTGTCTTTTCTTTGTACTAGCTAAGAAAAGATACCGTTTTTGGTTTATCGATTTGGGAAATATATAAAGATTTTTCTTTAAATAAATAAAGCAAAAGCTTAATAAAAGCAATTCAAAATTTTCTTTTGGCCACCTAAAAAATGGCTCAACGATGAATCAAGTTGCCTTTTCAAATTTTTTCTCCAATTTTGTTGTCATTTAAGTTAATGGAAAAAGGGTTAATTTATAGGCTTTGATTTGAGTTGTTTTAATTCCAATCAAATTAGAATTAATAGGTAATGTTTAATCCTAATCAAATATGATTTTAAATCCATCATAAATATACAACCATTATCATATTTATTTAATTAAATAATTAAATAAAATTTATCAATTCTAATCAAATTAGATTACTGTAAATCTGAAATTATAATTTAATACAAACACTTGCTATATTACATTGCAGTCCTTATACTTTTGGAAATTACAAAATGACACTGTACTTTTGGAAATTACGAAACAGTCCCAATTTCCATTGATTTGCACATTTGTCCTAAATTTCCAAGAATTTATTTTTATCCAGATTTCTAAAAATTCTGACTTTACCCCAAAGTTTAAGAACTTTAACATTTAAGTCCTAAAACTTAAATCTACATAATTTTATCATAAACTCCTCAATACTTTAAAGTATGTGACCATTAGGTTCTTTCTTATGTGGCAATAGAGATAGTTATAGACTTCATAAGTCTCGATAAATTAATCTAATTAATTTATCATCAATTAACTCCTTAATTAGAAACTAATTTCCATAGATCAAGAGCGGCATCTCAATGCATCATGAGCCCCAATTAAGAAAGAATACTAACTTTAGTGAAATCTATTATGTATACGATTACCGTATAATTCAATCCTTTCACCTCATACATATCACGCCAACGATTCTAGAGTATGGAAAATGTTCTCTTTTAAATCATGACTATTAGAACATTGACTTAAGCTGATAATATATTATATATAGTTTCTGAAACTCCTTCAGAAATCGCCATGGTCATGGACTTATATTATCACTTATGTCAAATCGCGGCCTTGGGATATCGACTCTATGTTATCCAGAGCGGCGAATCCTTTGTAGATCACTCACTATCTTCGTACGCTTTTCATATTACCCAATCATTACCATATACGTAATCTCGCTATGGACTACGGAGGTGTAATGTCAAAGCATATATGATCCACATACAAGATGCCATGGATATCTCAAGTCTAAGGATCATTCATACTATCGTTACAAAGAGAAATCCCATAGATATTTGGATAACACTCCATATGGGTTCTCAAGCGGGTTAGTTCGATGTACTTGTTCTCCAACAAGCATCCATATGTTAGACTAATTGAACACCTTCACTAGTAGCTTATGACATTTGCTACCTTCATTCGATAAGAAAGCAGACATAACATATGCCGATCTAAACTGGCTCTATCAATGTCCTGCGTTGATAATCCTACGATCGGGAACATTTAAGAATAATTGGATCTCATAAATTAAACTAACTTTAATTCATTTAATCATCATTCTAAGGACTTTATTTTACAAATAGTCAAAATTACTTATGGACAATACTTATAAATAATTTGCCAAATTTTATTAATCAATGCAATAATATAAAATTACATATTTATCCCTATTGGATCTAGGACATATAACCAACAATCTCCCACTTGCACTAGAGCCAATCTCTATGATATTTTACACCAAACAATTCAGCGTGCCTATCATGCTTCTGTTGGGTCAGTGCTTTAGTAAGAGAATCTGCTAAGTTCTCTTCAGTAGGAATCTTCTCTATTTTCACATCACCTCTTTGGATTATCTCTCTAATAAGGTGATATCGTCTAAGAACATGTTTGGATTTCTGATGAGACCTTGGTTCTTTAGCTTGTGCTATGGCTCCGGTGTTGTCACAGTACTTCACAATCGCATTGTTACTGTCAGGAACAACACCTAAATCTGTGATGAACTTCTTTATCCAAACTGCTTCTTTAGCTGTTTCTGAAGCGGCTATGTACTCGGCTTCCGTTGTTGAGTCTACTGTAGTAGTTTGTTTAGAACTCTTCCAGCTTACTTCACCTCCAAACATAGTAAACAAGTATCCTGATTGTGATTTGCTATCATCTTTATCAGACTGAAAGCTAGCATCATAATAGACCAACACTTTGAGCTCAGAACTTCCTCCATAAATCAATAACACATCATTAGTCCTTCTTAAGTACTTAAGGATTGTCTTGACTGCTATCCAATGATCTTCTCCAGGATTAGCCTGATATCTGCTTGTAACACTTAGAGCGTAAGATACATCAGGTCTCGTATATAACATAGCGTATATGATTGATCCTATGGCAGAGGCATATGGGATTTGTTTCACGCGCTCAACCTCTTCAAAAAATTTAGGGCACATCTTCTTAGAGAGATAGATTCCATATCTCATGGGCAAGTAGCCTATTTTGGAATCTTCCATCTTAAACCTTTTAAGAACTTTATCTATGTACGTGGATTATGAGAGGTCAAGCAACCTTCTATAGATCTTAATTCCTAGAATATAAGTTGCTTCTCCCAAATCCTTCATGGAGAATTTCTTGGATAACCATAGTTTGACTGATTGGAGCATTGGAATGTCATTTCCTATTATTAATATGTCATCCACATATAATATTAGGAATACGACTACGCTCATACTAACATTCTTGTATACACAAGGTTCATCTTCATTTTTGATAAAATCAAACTCTTTGATTGTCTCATCAAAACGAAGATTCCAACTCCGAGATGCTTGCTTTAATCCATAAATGGATCGTGGTAGCTTGCATACCTTGTTTATGTTTCCTTTAGAAATGAAGCCTTCAGGCTGAGTCATATACACATCCTGTACAAGGTTTCCATTCAGAAATGCAGTTTTGACATCCATCTGTCAAATCTCATAATCATGGTATGCACCTATTGCAAGCACAATCCTAATGGACTTTAACATGGCAACTGGCGAAAAAGTTTCATCATAATCATTCCTTGAATTTTTTTGTAACATTTTGCCACCAACCTAGCCTTGTAGGTTTGAACTTTTCCATATGCATCTTTCTTTCTTTTAAAGACCCATTTGCACCCAATGGGAGTTATCCCTTCAGATGTATCTATCAGGTTCCAAACTTGGTTGGTATGCATCGAATCCATTTCTGACTTCATAGCTTCAAGCCATTTAGAAGAGTCAATGTCAGACATTGCCTCTGTATAACTAGTAGGATCATCGTTCTCAACGATAAATACATCATGTTTTCCTTCCATGAGAGATCTATATCTTCCTGGCTCATGTTGTATTCTACTAGACTTTCGGAGTTCTTGAACTTATGGTTGTTCCACCGCCAATCTTTTGTGAGTTGAAGGTAATTCAATTTCATTTGATGGTTTGTCAACTCGATGATTTCGTCTCAACTATCAGTAATTAATGAGTCAAACCAACTTGAGTATCTAAAATTGTTCAGCTACTACAATCAGCGCAAGTGAGGTATGTGATTTTTCTGATTTTTTTATATACAACATCTTTAATCCATGTAGCAAGCTTTAGGTCAGTGACCCCCAAACCTGATGGTTTTAGGGCACTAGGTGTTAAAACACCCATACAGACTTAATCACTCGGATCTCAGATGTTTATTAAACTAACACAAGATTTCCCGTTTGACGCGAACTATCACTGCTTACTGAGGCAAGATGCCCGGTTACTAATTACTTGCTTGGTTTAGTTTAATTTTTTTTTTACATACCCCACATAATAAATAATTGTAGACAGAAACATAAACTCAGGCAAACGGTCATTCATCAACCACCAATTATTTTAACTAGTCACTTTGTTAATTCCTTATTATCTAACTGCTTACAAAATTATTTTTTAAGTGCGTACGAGTCTGACCTAGATATGAAATTCAAAATAGAGATAAAAGTGAAATTAGAATTTATTTTTTCCTAAATCTTTTTAACTAAAACAAACAATCAAATCATTGGAAGTTTTTTTTTTTTGGGTTTTTTGATTTAAAAACACACAAACACACACAAAATGCAGAAGATAAAAATGTTGGAATGAAAAAGCAAAAATAAAACACACGACATGACAAAAAAGAAAAATTTTGACGGAATTTTTGAAAAAATTAAAAGCAAATTACCCACACCCCCAAACCTAAATCTAGCATTGTCCCCAATGCATTACAAAACAAAATTAAAAAGAAGGGAACAATAGTACCTGAGTTTTTCCATCATCAGCCTCCTCCTTCTCGCTGTCGTCCTTTGGTGGGTCAGGAAATTCCGGAATATCAATGTTCAAATGGTGAGCCATTCGTTGAAGCACTTGACCCATGACCATGTTATATTGAATTATGAAATCTACACGAGATCCTGTTGGAGTGAGTAAAATCAAAGTCCCAAGATCAACAAATCATGCACAAAAACCGCATATGAACACATCAAAGGAGGTGCGGAATATACTCACATTGTGGGTTGATGCTAGGAAGAACACAAGCTGCGTTTTCATCCTCCATTGAGCTCGGCAGTAGCTTTCCTTGACAGTGGGCTGCACGGTTGGACTGGTTTGGACTCCACCATTTTCGGCCATGCATGGACTCCATTGAAGCTCCAAGCTTCAAGCTTTCCAAGCTCAAAGAATCACTTCCCTATCACCTATGTATCACTCAAGGTGTGCTAGCACTTGGTTTTTGCCACAAAAATCGTTATCTTACTTCTCACTTTGCTCTCGCAGAAGAAACAGAAACAGAGGAAGAAGAAGACGGTTCCAAAACCGTGAAGTAGAGAGGAAGAAAAGGGAGGGAGAGCAGTTTCACGTGAAACCGTGAAAATGATGATAGAGAAAAGGCAAATGGTTTTACTTATATTTATATTTTATTTTAAAATAAAATCAAATACAAAAGCCTTTCATTTACCAAGTACAAAAGTCAAAAAAGCAAAAGGCTTTCATCATTTCAACTTTTACTTTAAGTCACATCACATCACTTTAATAAAGTGACATGTTGTCAAGTCACATCACTCAAAGTGACAATTGATTTGACAATTGACGCGACTAACGATTTGACGCTTGATGTGACTCGCGTGCCGCGCTCGAATTCGAAATGCGAATGCGCTCGCAATCACTCTCGGCTCGGGTTCGCTAATTCCAAATTAACGAATTTTCCGTCGCGTCGTAATTAAATGATTACGCCTAGCGAAATCACTATTCACGTCGCTAACGAATTAATTCTAAATTAATTCGTTCGCCCGAATTAAAATCTAATTTTAATTCCGCGTCAAAATCCAATTTCGATTAATATATCGAATATATTAATTTTATCGATTAATTCCAAATTAATCGTTCTCTCTCTTTAAGATATTTTATCCGAGATAAAATATCTCCGTAATTAATCCCAGATTAATTTTCTCTCTCATCGAATTAATCCCAGATTAATTCTATCTCTCTCTCTAATTAATCCCAGATTAATCAAAGTGCGAGTCATACGTCATCGGTGAATCTTCAGGAAGCGACCCATGAGATCTCCGGATATGTTGGCAGTAAATACGATCGTCGGACTGTCCGAACACGTAAGTACCTCGTACTACGTTTATATCGATTTACAAGACAAGGTTGGCTTCTAGCAAAGCGCCATGCCTACCCAATTCTCCAGAAATATTCTTACAGGAATATATAGATCTTCAAGCGTAGTATAGTATACCGTAGTATTGTGTATATGGCCCAGTATCGGATAGTCACGTGCTAGGGCTGGGGCTGGATAAGTGTCTGCCCCGTCCGAAGCACATGTCGGATGTCTGGTAACATAGTCTCTATAATCGGATATACATGACCTGGTCACAATATCCCGATTGGTTGCGCAACACTCAAGAGCACTAGTACCGTATCCTGCGTGACATCAACTCCAATATGACTGAAGTGACACTTCCGTCTTGACATCACACCAATACACTACGACTCTCTGATAAACCCAGAAGTGGTGTACACAGAACCCGTTTAAAGTCCCCTACCACCAAGACCAAAGTCTATCGATTATCGTAAGTATTAGCGATGTAAGTCTCAGGTTAAGACCATACACACCTACCTTGATTTCGGCCTCCCATAGACACATAGTCATAATACCAATGGGATTCCGAGGGGTCTATCCAGAGCGAAGCTGTTTCCCGTACCATCGGTGAAACACGACCTCCTATCGCACTTGCATAAGTATCCAATACTTATATATATGAGAACTATGCCGTTGTGCCCTCACAACGCACACAAGTGCAATACTAGCCTATTCCGCATTATCGATGTCCAGTCTCGATAATACTACGGCTAGGGATATTTAATGATTAATCCTTCGTGGACTGATACTGTCTCATATCATCTCAATCCAGGAACTAATCATAGGGACTCTCTTCATTTATATATCTATGGTGATCTAATCACAAATGATGAGAGTGCAATTTCCTTATTACATAGTTAATTTGCTACAACAACACAATGATCTGTGCAAATAGTGACGCTATGGGTCATTTTATCCAACAATCTCCCACTTGGCACATAGCCAGTCACTCGAGTGTCTAACACCCGAACTATGTACAATTCGCTCAAATTGCTGAGGAAAGGTTTTCGTCAGCGGATTTGCTTAATTATCGTCTGACGCGATTTACACGATCATCACATCGCCACGATGTATGATCCGAACGAATCAGATGATATAGAAGTATATATCTGGATCGTCGATGAGACCTTTAATTCCTTAGCCTGTGCTGACGCCTAGCTCAGCTGCTAACAGAACTTTCTAATCTAATTAGATTTATTTTCGATCCAAATGGCTTCTATTGCTGCCTCAGCTGCAGCAATAATCCGCATTTGTTGTTTATTCGGCAACAGTTATCTTGCTCGGAAGATTTCCAGCTCACTGTCCCAGTTATTCAAACTTTATAGTACCGCAGTATTTAATGTTTGGAAACTTGCAGTAGTGATCCCAGTCACTTCAAGTTCTCCATCTCCATAGTTTAAGACAACATCTTTAGTTCTCTCAGATACTAACAGATGTTCTTAATCTTCAATCCAGTGACTATCACTTGGATTGACCCGATTGTGACTCCATATGCTCGAAGCGTATGAGACACCAATACAAGTACATTTTAAATGTACAATTTCCAGAGAGTGTTAACAACTCCAAATCTATCCCAGTAGATCTTTATTCCTTGAATAAAGGTTGTTACTCCCCAGAATTCTACGGAGAATTTCTATGAAAGCCAAGCTTTCACAATAGCTTTATGGGAATTTCACTGTCAGTGCGCCCTCCCACTAACCTCCTTATATACACAAGAATTATTTCGTTTTGAGTTAAATCATAAACCATTATGATTATTTCAAAACGTCAGTTCCAAGAACCTTATGCTTGCTTCAATCCAAACATGGATCGAATAACCGCAAACCTTGTTTGTCGGTTATACAAAATCGTCAGGATGTTGTAAACATCCTCCAAAAGGTTTCCTTTTCAGGAAAGCGATTTTGATTTATAACTGACATATTTCATAAATGAAATATACAGTTATCAACAAACATCTTCAAAATGGATTTACCATGGCAACAGGTAAAAGGTTGAACCGTTATTAACACAATGTTGATAACGATACCTTTCCGTCAAAAGCCTAGCTTTGTACGTTGGTATGTTGCCATCCATGTATGTCTTCCTTGAAGACGTTTAATGTACCATAGGCACAATGCCTTATGGTACAACAACTAGTATCCAAAATAGTTGTTATACATGGAATCCATTTCGGATTCATGGCACTTTGCATAACATAGAGTCGATACCTCGTATCACTTCCTCTAAACGTAGTCGGATGGTACACCTCCATAAGATTGACATCTTAATGAGGTTAGATCAGAAACCCATACCCTAGGTTGTTTTCTGACTCTATCCGATCTACTAGTTTCTTGTGTATTTGAAGATTAATGGTATAGATTCATCATTGATGAACTTTGTGTTCCATTAAGGACTTCGTGCCTTTGAATAGTATTACTCCGATTTTCATCGAGTATCACTATCCTCCCACTGACCACTGCATATCGGTATTCCTCTCAGGAAAACCGCATGGTGAGCAACAATCATATTGTTCTCATGTGAGATTTATAAGTACTATACTTATGGTTTCCTTAGGATAACCTATATTGGCACTTATCCAATTTGGGTTTTAGTTTGGTATCATCCAAACGTATGCCTGGCATACCCAAATTATTAGGGTAAGAAAACCCCGTTCTTTCCTGTTCATATCCTATATGATATCTGTCAAACAGATTATATGGAACCTTATTCTAAATAAGTTTTGCACTGTTAATACATATCCTGTTTGAAGGAAATGATAGCTCAGAGCGACTCGTGATAAACCTTATCATGTCCAACAAAATTCGGTTTTAGTTCGGACACACCGTCTAACTGACATGTCTCGTTTAATTGTGTCCTAGACAACAATGCCATAAATAAGTCTCTATTGATCAAATCAATTTGAGCTATTTATTTGTCATTATATGTTTGAGATTTTATTATATTCAAAATATAAATTCTGTTATTTACATCTAATGTATTTATCTCAGTATCATCTTTATATAATAAAACACTTTAGTGTTTTAGAATATAAAGGTTCACCCGCAGTGGGTTAAACACTGATAAAGAGATAATGTTTCTAGTCAAACTAGTTACATTATAACAGTTCCTAATTTAAGTACACACCCAAAGGGTAGTTCCTAAACTTAGGTATCTACGGTCGAAACAGCGACTTTCGTCCCGTTTCCGATTCGCAGAGAAATCTCAGCTTGAAGTCAGTATCCTGCTCAAAGCAGATTCTGAATATCAATACATATATATTATGTACCACACTAAGTATTTAAAATCTAATTTCAATACTAGCGTGAACATAACTAAGACAAACATTTTTAAAGTTAGAGCCTCGCCCTTTCTTTAATTCCTTCGTGTCTTCCATATCCAAATGGTAGTCACTTTGGGATATGTCAATTATCCTTTTCAATATTTCACAAACCTTTGGCCAAGCCTTGGGTTTGGAATATCGAAACGATGTGCACCTCGTGCTACATGCCCAATTGCAAACTTTGACTTTATCTTCTCTAGAATAGTCAATTAATTCTCCAAGAATTATAAATTGCAATTTTAATACTTCTTAAATCAAAAAATTAGATTTATGACAAGTATATTAAATTAAGCATTAAAGTCATCATCACATAAATCTTCCAAAGATTTTATGCTCTACTTATATTGCTTAATTTTGGGCTTAAGGTATAATAAGTTATTTTATCAAATAAAGTAACCTATTATTTATTCCCAATTTGAAAATTAAATCATTTAAAATATTTTAATCCCAGATTATATTTTAAATATCCAACTTTTCAATTTTATCTTGATTACAATAGTCCAACTATTTAATCAACGATTAGTGGTACTATTATTATAATGATTATAATAGTCCAACTATATAATCAAATATAATCCAAATTAATTAACCTCAATTACATTGATTACTATAATCCAATTATAAAATCAACTGTAAACTGAAATTAATTAATTCAAATATATTGATTAATATAATCCAATTATATATAATCAAGTATAATACAGTCCAACTGTTTATTAAAACAACATAAAATATTAGTCCAACTAATACTTTTGATTAATATGACGAATAAAATAAAATGAGCGTGTTTAGCGAGTATTCGAACGAATGTTGCAAATTCAATACTTGCCTCCCACTATTTTTCGTCGAGTCTCTAACCCTCTGTGGAGTACTCGGGAAACCGCGTTTCCTAGTGGGCTAGGATCCCGTTAAATAACACACAACCTTGACTTTGGCCAATAAAAGCTGTATGTATCTATTTAACTTAGGTAGATCTCTATGATCAATTGGATCTCATCCAATTCCTAGATCCGGTTAGGTGGACATCCAAGTCCGAAACATATGTATAATGTCAATGTATCCATTACATTTTCCTAACCCTATCCTCTGAATCATCTAGGCCTTGGCTTTGGCCAAAAACAAACCTAATGATTCCAGTTAAGCGGGACCCATTGACGAGGAAAGTTTCGTAATCAATGTCATTGGACAAAAAGTGATCTTGACTTTGGCCAATAAAAATCACGATTTGGACAAGACACCGATATGCAACAAAACTCTCATGATTCAAGTACATCCTTGATTGACAAAGGTCTTGACTTTGGTCAATAAAAACCAATGCCAACTTCGGATCTTGAACAAGAATCATTCAATGGAAGGATATTTGCTTAATATAAAACGAGGGTTTTTCGCGTGCAAATTGGCTACCAATTTAATTATCTTTGTTAAGGTCTCATCATCATACACCCTTAAACATGCATTCTAAATACATAATAAAGCGAGTATGAAATAAATAATAATGATATGCGGATGGATACTTACACATTGATCCTAGATCAAATCTCTCCCTTTCTCACTCAAGCTAGCACTTGTACTACTTCTACCCGTTACACTACACTTCTAAAGAAACCTCTTTTACATGGAGGGGAATAGGTGAGAAGAGAATACAATGAAATAGGAGATAAGGCTGGACACGCAGGTCCAATTAATAAATCAAATTATTACAATTTCCAAAATCGCCCAACCCGACTAATATCCATCCGATATACATTATTCAAACATCACAACCATGTATTCATACAAGCATGTTATCAATCAATCAATCAAATTAATTAATCTTGATTATTAGTGATCATCCAATGTTCAAACAAAGATTTGATTTTGTTCGAGTCAAACTCGTATTGCGAACACGTACTCAAAGTACGATTTCTACGAATTAAATTACATAATTAAATCCAATTTAATACGTATTTAATTCTAATTCATTATTTAATTCCAAATTAAATATTACACTTTATTAACGAACCTTTACGACTTAAATTCCAAATTTAATCGCAACGGGTCTCAAAGCCCGATAAATCTAATGTTTTATTTAATTAAAGTCCAATGGGCTTTTAATTAATTTCTATAGGCGTGGACTTTTGGTCAACTCGGGTCAAACCGAACAACCAAAATCCAATCCGGGAGTTACCCCATAAGCCTTTAAATTAATTTTGGCCCATTAGGCCCAATTAAATAATTAAGGTCCATTAAGTCATAATTGGACCTTTTGGATTCGGTTTTGGGCCTAATTGGATCCAACCAATTTTGCCTAAACCCAACTTTGTTACAACAAAGCCCAAAAGCCCAATTACAACCTAACAAGCCCAATTTCCAAAATCAAGCCCAAATTAATTAACTTATAAAATTCCAAATTTCACAATTAATTAACCTAAGTGTAATACACAATCAATTACCCAATTAACATTTCTAAAATATCAATTAGCCTAATTAATCATGCACTTTAACAACCAAATAGTGTCCAACACAATTCAATCAAAATCAAACCCAATTAACATGCTTTCAAGTCTCGGCAATTAGGGGTTTTTCAATTCGATTCGGTTTCAATCCAATTGAGTCCACAATCTTAATTTCCCAAATCAATTCAATTCATCCAATGAATCAAACAACAAAAATCACAATGAATTTCATGTCATAAAGATTCGGCCAAGCCACTTTAAAAGGGAAAAATGTTCCAAATCAAAATTCAATCCAATTGAACTTCAAAACAACATTAACCAATTGTTTTAAGTCATCCAATGATCAAACAAAACAAAATTACCAAGACATTAGGGTTATGCAATTTTCGGCCAAGCCTCCAATTTGGGGAAAATTGAATCCAATCCAATTTCATGAAATTGATCACACACAATCTCAATTAAACATGTTCTAAGCATACTTAAACATCCAATTCAATTAAAACATGCTCAAACACATTTTACCCAATTTCAAGTTTCATGTTCAACCTAAAGAATTGGGGAAAATTGATCTAATCCAATTTTCTTGAAATTGATCATGCACAACTTCAATTCAACCTCATTCAAGCATACTTCATCAAACAATTCAACCAAATCATGCCTAAATCGAGTTTACCCAAATTAAAGTTTTGACCAAAAATAAGCAAATTGGGGAAAATCAATCCAATCAATTTTTTATCAAATTGATTACATATAACTCAAATTAATCATATAAGCATTCTTAAACAATCAATTTGTCAGAATCAAGCTAAAATCAAAAAGCCCCAAATTTGCTCAAGAACCCTAATTCGGTTTCATGCATCAAAAGCTCAAGATACCATTGTTGGAGTAAAATCAAAGTCCCAAGATCAACAATCATGCACAAAAACCGCATATGAACACATCAAAGGAGGTGCGGAATATACTCACATTGATGGGTTTGGTTTGATGCTAGGAAGAACAAGCTGCGTTTTCATCCTCCATTGAGCTCGGCAGTAGCTGCTTCCTTGACAGTGGGCTGCACGGTTTGGACTGGTTTGGACTCCACCATTTTCGGCCATGCATGACTCCATTGAAGCTCCAAGCTTCAAGCTTCCAGCTCAAAGAATCACTTCCCTATCACCTATGTATCACTCAAGGTGTGCTAGCACTTATTTTTGCCACAAAAATCGTTATCTTACTTCTCACTTTGCTCGGCAGAAACAGAACAAGGAGAGGAAGAAGAGACGGTTTCCAAAACCGTGAAGTAGAGAGGAAAGAAAGGGAGGGGGAGAGCATTTTCACGTGAAACCGTGAAAATGATGAGAGAGAAAAGGCAAATTGTTTTACTTATATTTTATTTATTCTAAAATAAAATCAAATACCAAAAGCCTTTCATTACCAAGTACAAAAGTCAAAAAAAGCAAAAGGCTTTCATCATTTCAACTTTTACTTTAAGTCACATCACATCACTTTAATAAAGTGACATGTTGTCAAGTCACATCACTCAAAGTGACAATTGATTTGACAATTGACGCGACTAACGATTTGACGCTTGATGTGACTCGCGTGCCGCGCTCGAATTCGAAATGCGAATGCGCTCGCAATCACTCTCGGGTTCGCTAATTCCAAATTAACGAATTTTCCGTCGCGTCGTAATTAAATGATTACGCCTAGCGAAATCACTATTCACGTCGCTAACGAATTAATTCTAAATTAATTCGTTCGCCCGAATTAAAATCTAATTTTAATTCCGCGTCAAAATCCAATTTCGATTAATATATCGAATATATTAATTTTATCGATTAATTCCAAATTAATCGTTCTCTCTCTTTAACGATATTTTATCCCAGATAAAATATCTCCGTAATTAATCCCAGATTAATTTTCTCTCTCATCGAATTAATCCCAGATTAATTCTCTCTCTCTTCTAATTAATCCCAGATTAATCAAAGTGCGAGTCATACGTCATCGGTGAATCTTCAGGAAGCGACCCATGAGATCTCCGGATATGTTGGCAGTAAATACGATCGTCGGACTGTCCGAACACGTAAGTACCTCGTACTACGTTTATATCGATTTACAAGACAAGGTTGGCTTCTAGGCAAAGCGCCATGCCTACCCAATTCTCCAGAAATATTCTTACAGGAATATATAGATCTGTATCAAGCGTAGTATACCGTAGTATTGTGTATATTGGCCCAGTATCGGATAGTCACGTGCTAGGGCTGGGGCTGGATAAGTGTCTGCCCCGTCCGAAGCACATGTCGAATGTCTGGTAACATAGTCTCTATAATCGGATATACATGACCTGGTCACAATATCCCGATTGGTTGCGCAACACTCAAGAGCACTAGTACCGTATCCTGCGTGACATCAACTCCAATATGACTGAAGTGACACTTCCGTCTTGACATCACACCCAATACACTATGACTCTCTCTGATAAACCCAGAAGTGGTGTACACAGAACCCGTTTAAAGTCCCCTACCACCAAGACCAAAGTCTATCGATTATCGTAAGTATTAGCGATGTAAGTCTCAGGTTAAGACATACACACCTACCTTGATTTCGGCCTCCCATAGACACATAGTCATAATACCAATGGGATTCCGAGGGGTCTATCCAGAGCGAAGCTGTTTCCCGTACCATCGGTGAAACACGACCTCCTATCGCACTTGCATAAGTATCCAATACTTATATATATGAGAACTATGCCGTTGTGCCCTCACAACGCACACAAGTGCAATACTAGCCTATTCCGCATTATCGATGTCCAGTCTCGATAATACTACGGCTAGGGATATTTAATGATTAATCCTTCGTGGACTGATACTGTCTCATATCATCTCAATCCAGGAACTAATCATAGGGACCTCTCTTCATTTATATATCTATGGTGATCTAATCACAAATGATGAGAGTGCAATTTCCTTATTACATAGTTAATTTGCTACAACAACACAATGATCTGTGCAAATAGTGACGCTATGGGTCATTTTGTCCAACAGATCCCAGCCGCTCAACTTCTCGAGATATGATACGAGAATGCAATGGTCGCAGAGTAGTGTGAGGTTGAGGTGGTTGCTGTGGGTGTGGTGCAGGTGCAGAAGATGATGATCCGGCATAAGTATGTCTCTCTGTACGGAGTTGTTGGATGATTCGGGCTGTTAATACAGTTATGGGCTGAGTCAGCTCTTCTCTCGGGTCAACAGGGACCCTGGCCAGTAGGCATAGTGAAGAAATCAAATGACAGTATAAAAGGCCCGCCTATGTTGACCTTGCAGCCCAAACTATATTTGTTGCAATCAGCTCACCAACATTAATTGAATAGCCCTCTAATAAGCAGTACAACAAGATCATCCGTTCTTTTGTAACATAGGAGATGTGGGTCCCAGGCAGCAGTGTTCGGGTAAGGAAATGGAACCACACCTTAGCTTCAGGTTTCAGAGACTTAGAACTCATTTTCAAATATTCACGCTGCTACTCATTTCCCACGTAACATTGGGGATACACAGGGTCTCGGTCTTGTGAGTGATATCTATCTCATTCCTTACCGTCGAATACTCATCGGCTTCAATGTCAGGTAACCCATAAAACCTATTAATGGTTGTAGCGTCAAATGTCACTTGTTGTCCTCTTACCATCACCACATACACATGATGCTCGGGAGCATTAGCGTAAAACTCACGTACAATAGAGACATAAGCGGGGCGGGGCTGCTGGCAAAGCTTTTGCCAGTGTCTGGTTGCAATAACCCTATCAATCTCAGGGAATAGTCCGTGGTTTATTTCAAAACCCCTCTCCATAATAGCTACCTTGTTGGTCATTCCCTTATCAAATCTATTCTCAGCGTCTGCCGAGATAAATTTAGTAGCATCAAAACTAGGTTCGGCAGTCACTGCGGTCCTAGGTCTATTAGGTGCCATTTTGCAGTTTCAAATTTTTCAGAAAAATTGACAAGGTTCGGTCTAAAAACTCAAAATATCCCACAATTCAACCTAGAACTAAACACTTCAAATTTCAATTCCTTCTCTTCGCCCCCAATTCTACAAAATTTATCAAAACCACAAATCCTCAGGTCACAATCAATACTTCACTGTTTCTCCAAATAATCACAAACCACAAATTACCGATTTACAACCTCAAATCTCAGCCGTTTCACTGTCAAACCACAACAAATTCAACTTAATCTACCAAATTTTTAAGCCACAAAATCAGTTAAATCATTTTTCTTACGGTTCCATTTTAATAATTTCGAAAATAATAACCAAGAATGAAAATCAAGGGAAAAATGAACCAAACCGTGATGAAGAACAATGAATTCGAGTGATGAAGATGGTGATTTGTTGTGTTGGAGAACCGGATCTGCCAATGGTGGATGGATGGGTTTCGGTTGAGGTGAAATGTGAAAAACCGAGAAATTGATGGAGATGAAATGGGAAAATGGAAGCTTTGGTGTTGTTCGAGTGATTTGATGACTTGTAGTGACTTTGGTAGAGAGATTTGATGGTTGGAGGCTTAGTCTTTCAGAGGAAATTGGGAGACAATACCGAAAATTGAAAGAAAGAAGTGAGGGAAATGACCGACGGCTGCTAGTTTTAGGGCTGCTATCGAACGCGTGTCGCGACGCACAAGTTGTTCTTGAGTCGCGACGCTATACTTCTAGGGTTAGGGATTGTGTTTGGGGCTGGCGCGAGATTTTTTTGGGCAAAATCAAGTCTTTCGACGAATAAATCCTATGGGACGCGTCTTAAGAGTTCACTCCTTACTCAGCCGTCTTTACTGGATTGACTTTTTATCCTCGCGATTTTGTCAAATTTATTCTGTAAAAATCCCGCTTGCACTGGCTTGTTTTGTCTTAAAATATTATGTCTTTATTTTTCATGCAAAAATAATACATAAAATTAAAAACTCTACAACATGTATACACAAAATATAAAAATAAACATTAAAACAAATTGCATGGGTTGCCTCCATGCTAGCGCTAAATTTTTTCGTCTTCAGCCAGACGTGACTGAAATCCATCTGTCAATGAGGTTTCAGCGTAGTTTTGGATGTCCGATTAAAGACAATCCCATGAGCGTTATTTTTGAAGGGTCTCTTCCAACGGTAAGGTGGCAAAAATAATTTTGTCCCATTCAGTGCTTGTGCCACCTTTTTAATCTTTGTCGCTCCAGTGGTTCCTGAAAAGAAAGAAAGAAAATCAGGAGGTCTCGTATGGTGCTTGACTTTGAATAGAAGTTCCATTCCGTCAAGCTTCTGGGTGATGTCTTTGATTTTTACTCCCAAAAACAGTGATGTTTCTCATGAATGCCTGAGATCTTCAATTTGGTCAAACAGTTGCTCCTCCATTTGCTCTGCTTCTTGCTCCACTTTTTCTTCACATATGTAGTTTAGGATTTCCGCATTCAATTCTTCATCTGTCATCTGTGAAATGCATGCTCCAAAACTGTCAACCTGATGATGTAAAGAAATGTCAGATTTTAGGTCTGATGTGACTGGCTCAGGGAGATTTTCTTCAAACATTTATGCAATGGAAGCTCCAAGATCTTCATTTTGAGGATACAGAGTTTCATCCTCAATTCTTGTTGGCACAAACAGCTCTACTTCTTCATCCTCGTCAGAGTCCGAATAATAAAAATCAAATCGAGACTTTGCTGGCTCGGGTTCCTGAACTGATACATCTGATTCTTGATACTGCCCAGCTTCGTCCTCTATTATGATGTCATGATGAATCTCAGGATTTTTGAAGGCTTCTTCAGTATTATTTGAATTTGCTCCATGAGATATGTGATTCAGGTTGTCTGTTAATTGTCTAACTTGATCTGTCATCCTCTGTATGGATTCAGCCTGACTCTGAATTTGTGCATCAAATTGAGCTTACCGTTCCTTGAACCAATCTCTGAACATGCCAATCAACTGATCTTCCTCTGATGGTTCTGGTTCTTGATGAAGATCGAAGGTTGATGGTGGATAAGATGAAAAATGTGGTTCTGTGAAATATGATGGTTCTTCGTACCTTGAATGATTCCGATAATTCTACCACCCTAAAAGGTATATACATTGATCGTTCGGGTGGTTACCATCACATATCACACATCACCTCATTGCGTTATGTTGAGCAAATGTAGTATTGCTTGACATCCAATGATAATTGTTGGGCTGGACAACAGGCCTCAGAAAACCGGACTGCTGCTCCCTGAATTAGGGTATATATTCTTCTAGTAAAGCTCGTAATCTTGCAATCTCCCAATGAAGATCCATGTCAACCACCTCAAATTCAAAAGAAAGAAATAAAAAATAAAGAAAATTAGATACAAGTAATTGAGATAACTTCAAAATTAATAACTCAAGAAATATAAGTCCCCGGCAACGGCGCCAAAAACTTGATCGGTGCAATCACACGCGTATAACGCAAGCGCACGTATCGTTCAAGTAGTATAAAAATATCAATCCCACGAGGACTTAATTCCTATTGTTGTTATTAATTGTTGATATTATTTATTTACATGTATCTAATTAAAGGGAGAATGAAATGATTGTTTTTGGTTGGTTGAATGTAGATTTTGCTGAACAAATAAATAAATAAAAATACAAAAGAAAATACTAAGGAAAATAAACAAAAGACACAAAATACCTAGGGTTATGACTCCACACAATATTATTCTAAAGATGAATTGATTCTCTTATATATGTGTAATAAATTAATTTTCTAACCTGGAACACGAAGTTATGCAAAAGCCTCTGTCGATGGTCAGATGCAAAAGCCCAAATAACCCAAATAACCCAATTAATCATATTCCTATGTTAACCAAGTTACCTGAATTCATTAAGTTCAAGTTCCAATTATGGCTACCCACGCCCGACAGGTATATTTCTATCCTGTAAGGAAATCTATTAAAGGGTTATCTATCATCAAGGAAGATCGTGAGCTATTGAATCTAAGGCTGAAACCTAAAATCCATTTTCCAAGTTCATTTTAAGTTTACCACATCAATCTTATTGGTGATCAGGCAACAAGAAGCATTAAGCTTAAGATTCAATAAACAAACTAAAGAATTACCCAATATATAATTAAATCAATTATTAAGTATGTGAATATTGTGTTTCATCACTTTCCTAGAATAAAAAGACAATGCTGGGGGTTAGAGGATCCACATTTAATATTTCAAATATAGGAATCTCACTTATTATAATATATAAATTATTTTTTGTTCTGCTTTCTCAGGAATTAATAATGTTAAACATTTAAAACGAGCTATATAAGCGGTAATCCATTTAGTCCAACTACACCAGCCATATAGGCGGTAAAGTAATTTTTATTTAAATCGACCATATAGGTGGTAATAAAGTCTGCCATTAATTAATCCGGTTAAATTATAATTTAAATATTATAATTAAGTGAGATTAACCTAGATAATTATATTAAATGTTTCACCTTTTACGCCAGCAACGGCGCCAAAAACTTGACCGGTGTAATCACACACGTATAACGCAAGCGCACGTATCGTTCAAGTAGTATAAAAATATCGATCAGACGATGAATTAATTCCTATTGTTGTTATTAATTGTTGATACTAATTATTTACTGGTATCTAATTAAATGGAGACGAGAATGATTGCTTTTGGTTGGTTGAATGTAGATTTTGCTGAACAAATAAATAAATAAAAATACAAAAGAAAATACTAAGGAAAATAAACAAAAGACACAAAATACCTAGGGTTATGACTCCACACAATATTATTCTAAAGATGAATTGATTCTCTTATATATGTGTAATAAATTAATTTGCTAACCTGGAACACGAAGTTATGCAAAAGCCTCTGTCGATGGTCAGATGCAAATACCCAAATAACCCAATTAATCATATTCCTATGTTAATCAAGTAACCTGAATTCATTAAGTTCAAGTTCCAATTATGGCTACCCACGCCTGACACGTATATTCCTATCCTGTAAGGAAGTTTATTAAAGGGTTATCTATCATCAATGAAGATCGTGAGCTATTGAATCTAAGGCTGAAACCTAAAATCCATTTTCCAAGTTCATTTTAAGTTTACCACATCAATCTTATTGGTGATCAGGCAACAAAAAGCATTAAGCTTAAGATTCAATAAACAAACTAAAGAATTACCCAATATATAATTAAATCAATTATTAAGTATGTGAATATTGTGTTTCATCACTTCTCTAGAATAAAAAGACAATGCTGGGGGTTAGAGGATCCACATTTAATATTTCAAATCTAGGAATCTCACTTATTATAATATATAAATTATTTTCTGTTATGCTTTCTCAAGAATTAATAATGTTAAACATTTAAAACCAGCCATATAGGCGGTAATCCATTTAGTCCAACTACACCAGCCATATAGGCGGTAATTATCTGTCACATAAAGACTAGCCATATAGGCGGTAAAGTAATTTTTATTTAAACCGACCATATAGGCGGTAATAAAGTCTGCCATTAATTAATCTGGTTAAATTATAATTTAAATATTATAATTAAGTGAGATTAACCTAGATAATTATATTAAATGTTTCATATTTTACCCCAGCAACGGCGCCAAAAACTTGACCGGTGCAATCACACACGTATAACGCAAGCGCACGTATCGTTCAAGTAGTATAAAAATATCGATCAGACGATGAATTAATTCCTATTGTTGTTATTAATTGTTGATACTAATTATTTACTGGTATCTAATTAAATGGAGACGAGAATGATTGCTTTTGGTTGGTTGAATGTAGATTTTGGTGAACAAATAAATAAATAAAAATACAAAAGAAAATACTAAGGAAAATAAACAAAAGACACAAAATACCTAGGGTTATGACTCCACACAATATTATTCTAAAGATGAATTGATTCTCTTATATATGTGTAATAAATTAATTTGCTAACCTGGAACACTAAGTTATGCAAAAGCCTCTGTCGATGGTCAGATACAAATACCCAAATAACCCAATTAATCATATTCCTATGTTAATCAAGTAACCTGAATTCATTAAGTTCAAGTTCCAATTATGGCTACCCACGCCTGACACATATATTCCTATCCTGTAAGGAAGTTTATTAAAGGGTTATCTATCATAAATGAAGATCGTGAGCTATTGAATCTAAGGCTGAAACCTAAAATCCATTTTCCAAGTTCATTTTAAGTTTACCACATCAATCTTATTGGTGATCAGGCAACAAGAAGCATTAAGCTTAAGATTCAATAAACAACTAAAGAATTACCCAATATATAATTAAATCAATTATTAAGTATGTGAATATTGTGTTTCATCACTTCTCTAGAATAAAAAGACACTGCTGGGGGTTAGAGGATCCACATTTAATATTTCAAATCTAGGAATCTCACTTATTATAATAAATAAATTATTTTCTGTTCTGCTTTCTCAAGAATTAATAATGTTAAACATTTAAAACCAGCCATATAGGCGGTAACCCATTTAGTCCAACTACACCAGCCATATAGGCGGTAATTATTTGTCACATAAAGACCAGCCATATAGGCGGTAAAGTAATTTTTATTTAAACCGACCATATAGGCGGTAATAAAGTCTGCCATTAATTAATCCGGTTAAATTATAATTTAAATATTATAATTAAGTGAGATTAACCTAGATAATTATATTAAATGTTTCACCTTTTACCCCAGCGGAAATTTAAATGCAAAACATAAAAGAAATTAAAATAAAAATATTTAAATTAAAATAAAAAATAAAAATACATAATTTAATTATTACAATAATTTACAGAAATAGATGCAATCCTTAAAAGTCTAAGAAAACCCTAAGGAAAGCACAAAGCAAATGAAATGAATTTGGCTTCAATTTATAGGCAGCTAATCTGCCACGCGTCGCGACGTCGACGTGTAACACGGATTGAGGACGCGGTTGGCAGCTGGCGATGATGTGGCACACGGTTTCTGTCGGCCCAATGAAATGTTGACACGTGGCACGCGGTAGAATTCGGTCAACTGATATACTGACACGTGGCTGGCGATGATTGGTTGTTGGTGACGTGGTGACACGTGGCAGATGACTCGGCATTACAGCTGATGTGGCGGACACATGTCAGACACGTAGATGACACGTGTCACGCGGTTGATGCGGTCCATTCAGAAGATGACACGTGTCATGCGGATTATCGGCACCATATGATTGTGACACGTGGCACGTCTCATGTTAGCAGATCTGTTCTGATGATGACATGTGGCAGACGCACGTTAGCATCCGGCGCACGTAAGTAGCGCATTTTAGCATCGGCGTATTTTAGCAAACTTCTCAGATTTTGACACGTGTCACGACGTATTTTAGCAGGCTCTCGGCGCACGTTAGCGGTCGCGACCCCTAAGGCTTGCGAGTCGTGACGTGCCAAATTACCATTTTGCCTTTTTTGTCCGTTTTTCACTATTTTGTCCCCAAATCACCTCCAGAGGGTCCTGGAACTTTATTTATCTACAAAATAACACAAAACACATCAAAATATTCACAAAACTCAAGAAACTATACAAAATATTAGGTCGAATGAGTGAGAAATAATGATACATTTACCACTCATCATGGTTCTGGGACTTCATCAAGTTACAGTCTACTCCCACTATATTTTCTTAGAAGAAACTCTTTCTCTAGAAAAATAGCATTCCGTGAAACAAACACATTTTGTTCACTTAGATCGTAGAATTACTATCCCCTTGTTTCTTTTAGATACCCCACAAATTTACATTTAATTGACCTTGCTTCCAGCTTGTCAGTAGGCGATTGCTTCAAATAAGCTTCACAACCCCAAACTTTTACAAAGTTGAGATTAGGTCATTTGCCATGCCATATCTCATATGGTGTTTTGCTATCAGATTTAGATGGAACATTATTTAGAAGGTAAGCAGCGGTTTCTAATGCTAGTCCCCAGAATGATGTTGGAAGATCTGTGTGTAGACACTGCATTTTTGCATGAAGCCCAATGATGAGCCTCGTATGGAGGCACTACCTGAAAAGTTGCGGAAATCGCGGGAAACGAATGTCGGAAGGAAAAACTCCAAAATTAGCACCTCACTGGATTCAGACTCACTAACCCGCCGCGGATTCGCTCAGCCGCTGTTTTAAACCTTAGCCTCGGCCTAAAACCCCTGAAATCCATCCATCCACACGCCCATGCAAGCCCATGCAAGCCACACGCCCATGACCCACCACACAAAGCCCACACGCCCAAGCCTTCCCAAATAAAAAATCCCATGAAAAACACATGTGCAAAATCCCCTCAAATCACCTTCCAATTTAACAAGATATGAAATCCCATCCTCACCAAATTTAGAGATTTTGTTCCCTAAATAAATAAAGAAAATATCCCCCAAATTTGCATGATTTATTTCCTTGCTTAGGAGATCCCTTGTCACTGTAAATTAGAGACCAAATCACAGAATCAAAACCTAGACAGTATTGACACACACACGGCTTTCTCCCTCTCTCTCTCAACCTCACTCGGCAGTAACACACAAAATAAAAACCATAAGCTCTCTCTCAACCTCACACGACTTCACACTTAAAAAAACCAGACACCACTCTCAACCTCACACGGCTTTCTTCTCTCAACCTAAAACACAAGGACACACACGGCAATCATCATCAACCCTAGGCATCTCTTTTATTTTCCTTCTTCTAAACCGTGAACAAACAAAACCAAAAAAACCTAAACCCTCTTCTTTCTCCTCACCAGCCGAAACCATCACAAAAAAAATAAACAACCACTAAACAACTGCCCATCACGGACCAGCGAACAAACCAGTCACGTAAACCACAACAGAACCCTACTTCTTTCACGTAAACAACAATAACCAAAGAAACCACTGCCCTTCACTCATGGCAAATAACCAGCAACAAAAGCCCTCACCGACTTCAATCAAGCAACCCTCCAACCCTACAACCAAACTGACCAGTGAACAAACCAATCACGTAAACCCTAAACCCCTTATTTCTTATTGTCACGACAAACAAAAAAAATAGCAACCCTTCGTCCCTTAGACAAGCAACCCACCAAACTGAATAAGCCCCTCAGAGCCACTCACGGCCAACGCATAAAAAAACAAACCAAAATAGTTTCTCATATCTAGTCTAGACACACGGCATCAACAAAAGGCTTACACAGAGCAGCCCTCCACATACAAAGTCACACACAAACAAAAAAGTAAAGTCATGAACCCTTCAATAAAACTATCCCAAACCGACAACAACAAAACAACAAACGCAACCCCTAAACCGATCCAAAACAGTAGCCTTTATAACCCTGAAACCAGCAGCCCCATAACCGAACAACCAGCTCTGAAAACATTCCCAAAATACACCCTAAAATAGTCACAAAATAAAACCAAAATAGTCCCGAAATACACCCCAAAACAGTGAACAAAAAGCAACCAAAATAGTGAACGAAAACAACCAAAAATAGAGAAAAAATAGCAGCCCAAAAACAGTGAAACATCGGGCAGAAACAACGAAACAGCGAATCAGAAAAAAAAAATGGCAAGCTTTAATCCTTCCGGCGACGGCGTAACGCACCTCCAAAAAAGCAACTTAAAAGGTAAGACCTGAGGGCACCCTTTACTATATTTATTTTGCTGTTCTGGACGCGGCATGCTTGGTTGGACGTGAAATACGTCCAACCGGGTATGCGAGTGTTGGGTTTCTACTATAGTCCCAAGATCATTCAAGTATAGAAATCATGTGTGAATACAATAAAGAAGTATGGCAGAATCATACTTACAATGATCGGCTTTTGCGATGCGAGGAACAACAAAATTTCTTCAAGCTTTTCCTCCATGAAGCTCACGGTTTTGGCCTCCATTTTTGTGCTCCATTTTGAATCTTCAAGCTCCAAGCTTTGGGTAAGGATTCCATGCCTATGGGTGGGTTTCCCTATCACCTTTGGATGACTCCTAATGTGTGCTAGCACCTTGGAAATTTTGCAACAAAATTTCCTAAAGCTTCTACACCTCTCGGCATTGAAGAAAAATGGAGAAGAAAGAAAATTGGCCCAAGGCCGAATTTTGGAGAAGGTGGGAGAGAGAGAGTTCTTTTGTTTTCTTAAAAAAATAATGAAAAATCA
Organism: Zanthoxylum bungeanum; assembly: GCA_019454045.1. NCBI lineage: Eukaryota > Viridiplantae > Streptophyta > Magnoliopsida > Sapindales > Rutaceae > Zanthoxylum > Zanthoxylum bungeanum. Next base: position 55,547 of record SKCR01027182.1, on the reverse strand, counting down.
ATTACCAAAATTTTGGTATATGGCTTTCAAAAAGTGAATCCAAATTTGGAGCCAAAATTTCATTAAATGTCCACACCAACCAACATCATGAATAGTGACTGCATGTCACTCACCAAAAAGTGACTTGACATCTATCACTGAAATGACAAGTGATGTGACTCGCGATGTGAGTGGGCCCGCAAACACTCCCGGGCTCGGGTTCGATAATTCCGAATTAACGAATTTTCCGTTGCGACGTAATTAAATCTAATTTAATTAAATAATTATGCCTAGTAAAATTACTATTCACGTCGCTAGCGAATTAATTCTAAATTAACTTGTTTGCCCGAATTAAAATCTAATTTTAATTCCGCGTCGAAATCCAATTTCGTATAATATATTGAATATATTATTTTATCGATTAATTCCAAATTAATCGTTCTCTCTCTTTAAATAATATTTTATCCCAGATAAAATATCTCCGTAATTAATCCTAGATTAATTTTCTCTCTTATAATTAATACCAGATTAATAAAGTGCGAGTCATACGTCATCGGTGAATCTTCGGGAAGCGACCCATGAGATCCCCGGATATGTTGGCAGTAAATCCAGTCGTCGGACTATCCGAACACGTACGTACCTAGTACTATGTTTTTACCGATTTACAAGACATGCTTGGCTTCTAGCAAACCACCGTGCCTACCCAATTCTCCAGAAATATTCTTAAAGGAATTTATAATCTATATCAGGCGTCGTATACATAGTATTGCGTATTACGATCCAGTATCGGATGTCACGTGCTAGGCCTGGGGCTTGAATTGTGTCTGCCCCGTACGAAGCACATATCGGATCTATGGTAACTAGTCTCTATAATCGGATAATCATGACCTACTCATATTATCCCGATGACTGCAGTACATAAGAGCACCAGTTCCGTATCCTACGTGATCATCATCTCCACTATGACTGGAGTGATACTTCAATCTTGACATCACACCCAATACATTACGATTCTCAATATACCCAGAAGAGGCGTACACATAACCTGTTAAAGCCCTGGATGACCAAAACCAAAGTATATTGATTGTCGCAAGTATTAGCGGTGCAAGTCTCAGGTTAAGACCAAATACACCTACCCTGATTCGAACTTCCATAGACACATAGTCATACTACCAATGGAATTCCGAGGGGTCTATCCAGAGCGAAGCTGTTCCCGTACCATCGGTAAACACAACCTCCTATTACACTTGCATGAGTATCCTATACCCAAATATATGAGAACTATGCCGTTATGCTCCCACAACGCGCACAAGTGTAATACTAGTCTTTTACGCATTATCGATGTCCAATCTCGATAATACTCTGACTAGGGATATTTAATGATTAAACCTTTGTGGATTGATACTGTCTCATATCATCTCAATCCGGAACTAATAATAAGGACCTTCTATCATTTATATATCTTGATAATCTAATTACAAATGATAAAAGGGCAATTTCCTTTGTCACATAGTTAATTTGTACAACAACACCATGATCTGTACAAATAGTGATGCTATATGTCATAATTGTCCAACAATCTCCCACTTGGCCTATAGCCAATCACTCAAGTGTCCTACACCCGAACTATGTACGGTTCGCTCAAACTTCTGCTGAGGAAAGACTTTCGTCAGCGGATTTGCAAGGTTATCATCTGATGCGATTTATTCGATCATCACATCGCCACGATGTATGATCCGAACGAATCAGATGAATTGATTGAAGTATGTATCTGCATCGTTGATGAGACCTTTAATTCTTTACCATGTGTTGTAGCCTAGCTCAGCTGTTAACAGAACTACTCCTAATCTGATTAGGATTATTATCGACCCAAATGGCTTCTATTGCTGCCTCAGCTGCATCAATAACCCGCTTTTGTGTTTTTATTCGGTAACAATATCTCGCTTGGAAGATTTCCAGCTCATTGTTCCGTTATTCAAACTATAAGTATCCTTTCTACGACTTAAAGTCGTCTTTATTGGTTTGGAAACTTGCAGCAGTGAACCCAGTCACTTCAAGTTCTCATTCTCCATAGTATAAGAAAGCATCCTTAGTTCATCTAAGATACTAAAGGATGTTCTTAACATCAATCCAGTGACTATCACTTGGATTGGCCTGATTGTGACTCCATATGCTCAAAACGTATATGACACAAGGTCGCGTACATTTATTTCAATGTACGAGTTCTTGGAGAGTGCTAACAACCTTTAGATCTATCCTAGTAGATCCTTATTCTTAGAAAAAGTTGTCTCTCCAAGAATTCTATGGAGAATTTTCATGAAAGCCAAGCTTTAACCGATTGTATTATGAGAATATCATTTCGAAGAAATGATATGTCATCATTACTTAGGACATTCATTGTCAGTGCGCTCCCACTAACCTCCTTATATACATAAGAATCCTTTTCGTTTTGAATTAAATCATATACCATTATGATTACATAAAAACGATAGTTCCAAGAACCCAATGCTTGCTTCAATCCATAAATGGATCGAATTAACTGCAAACCTTGTTTGCTTGTTTTGGTACAACAAAACCATCAGGATGTTGTAAACATCCTCCAAAAGGTTTCCATTTAAGGAAAATGATTTTGACGTTCAGCTGCCATATTTCATAAATGAAACATGCAGCATTGGCAAGCATTATCCAAATGGATTTAACCATGGCAACAAATAAAAGGTTTCGTCGTAATCGACACAATGTTGATAACGATACCTTTTCGCTACAAGCCTAGCTTAGTACGTTGGTATGTTGTCATCCATGTATGTCTTCCTTGAAGACTTATATAGTACCAATAGGCACAATGTCTTGAGGTACATCAACTAGTGTCTAAACATAGTAGGTATACATGGATCCATTTCGACATCATGATACTTTTCCATAATAGAGAGTCGATACCTTGTATCACTTCCTCATACGTAGTCAGTTCATATTCCTCAAAAGGATTGACATCTGTTACAAGGTGAGATCAGAAACCCATACCTCCCAGGTTGTTTTCTGACTCTCTCCGACTTACGCGGTTCTTGTGTGTAATTCGAAGATTATGGTATAGTTTCATCCCTGATGAACTATTTGTGTTCCAATGGGATTCGGTGCCTGGAATAGTATTACTCCGATTTTCATCGAGTTTTACTTTACTCCCACTTACCATTGCATATAGGTATTCCTCTTAGGAAAAACGCATGGCGAGCAACAATTACATTGTTCTCTTATGAGTTGTATAAGTACTATACTTTGGTTTCCCTAGGATAACCCATATGTTAGGCACTTATCCGATTTGGGTTCTAGTTTGGTATCATCCAAACATATGCTTAGCATTCCCAAATCTTCAGGAATGAGAAACCCGGTTTCTTTCATGTTCATATTTAATATGATGTCTGTCAAATAGATTCTTATGAAACCTTATTCAAAATAAGTTTTGCACTATTTAATGCGTATCCCTTGAAGGAAAATGGTAGCTCAGAGCGACTCATGATTAACCTTATTATGTCCAACAATATTCGGTTTCTCCTCCTTCGGACACACCGTCATAAAACTGACGTGTTCCGGGAGGAGTCCTCATTGAAAGAATACTATACTCTTTCAGGTATTTGAGAAACTTATTGCTTAAGTATTTCATATGTCATCACGAATCATGATGTTTTAATACTTTAGCCGATCTGTTTGTCTACTTCGTGTCGAAACTCTTTGAATTCATCAAAAGTTTCCCATCCCTGTTTCACAAGAAACACATAACCATAACGCGATGCCACATCCGTAAAGGTTTTGAAGTATTCATATCCACCTCTAGCCTAGCTAGACATGGGCCCACTTACATCACTATGAACGAGGGCTAACAGATCGGTGGCACTTGTACTTTTACCAAGTAAAAGGTGTTATAGGCACTTTGCCTGATAAACTAGATTCGTAGACATTATTTGATTAGAATCAAATATGTCATAGTACCCACTCTTCGAAAGTATGGATATACGAGTCTTGTTAATTGTGTCCCAGACAACAATGCCACTTATAAGTTTCAACTGATTAATTCAGTTTGAGATATTTGTTTGTCATGTTATCCGTTTGAGATTTATTTATATTCAAAATATAAATACTGTTATTCACATCTAATGTGTTTATCTCAATATCATCTTTATAAAATAAAACACTTTAGTGTTCTAGAATATAAAGGTATACCCGCAACGGGTTAAACCCTGATATAGAGATAAGGTTTCTAGTCAAACTAGTTACATTGTAACAGTTTCCTAATTTAAGTACATACCCAGAGGGCAGTTCCAAAACTTAGGTATCTACGGTTAAAACTGCGACTGTCGTCCCGTTTCCGATTCGTAGATCAATCTCAACTAAGTCAGTATCCTGCTAATCAGCAGATTCTGCACACCAGTACGTATATTTATGTACCACATCCAGTATCTAAAATCCAATATTAATACTAGTAGTGAACATGTTTATAACAAACATGTTTATAACAAAATATTTGAAGCCGGAGCCTTGCCCCTCTTCTCTTCCTTCATGCATGCCTTGTCCATACGGAAGTCACGCTTCAGTGACCCCGTTTGCCACAGTTTAGGAAGACATCTTGGGATATGTCATTTACCTTCCTAGAAGACTGTGATGATTTTGCCTTTGCTCTTTTTTCCACACCCCAGAAGCCTTTGGCCAAGCCTTGGCCTTCTGGGATGTCGAAGTAAGATGCGCCTTACGCTTCTTGCCCTATTGCAAACTCTGGCTTTGTCTCCTTGAGTATAGCCATTAACTCTCCAAGAGTTTTCTATTGCAATTTATACTTCTAAGATCTAAGGATAGATCTATGAAGATCCTTCAATTTCAATATCATACTATAAAGATCTAATCCTTAGTTCTGACTAAGAAATTAAGGAGTCTTTGCGGCAAGCATAACGGATTAAGCACTAAAGTTATCATTACATGAATATTCAAATATCATGTTCTACTATTTGCTCAACTCCGGGCTGAGGCTCGAGACATCACTCTATCAAATAAAGTAACTTTCTCGGTCTCCATGACTATCCTGAGATTTATTCCCAATCTGAAAATTAAGCCGCCGTTTAAACAACATTTTCTCCCAGGATTATGTTCTAAATGCTAAATTTCATTTATCTTGATTCCAATAGTCCAACTATCAAATCAACGATTTTATGTACTATTTATTATAATGATTAATATAGTCTAACTTGGTAATCAACTATAATTTAATTGGTTTAAATTCAAATATATTGATTACTATAATCCAATTAATAATCAAAATAATTGAAGTAGTTTGAATACAGTCCAACTATTTATTTTAAACAACATTAAATATTAGTCCAACTAATATATATTTATATTGACGAAAAATTGAAATGAGCGCATATTGGCAAGTAACTAAACGAATATTGCAAATTTAATACTTGCCTCCCACTATTTTTCGGCGAGCCTCTAACCCTCTATGGAGTACTCGGGAAACCTTGTTTCCTAGTGGGCTAGGATCCCGTTAAAAACACACAATCTTGACTTTGGCCAACAAATTGTATGATACTTAACTAGGTAGATCTCTAAGATCAATTGGATCCATCCAATTCCTAGATCCAGTAGGTGGACATCCAAGTCCGAAACATATATCTTATATATGCCAATATATCCAATATATTCCCTAACCTTTTTCCTCTGAATCAACTAAGCCTTGGCTTTGGCCCAACAAACTTAATGATCCCAGTTAAGCGGAACCCATTGACCTTGGAAAGCTTTGTAATCGATGTTGATGGACAAGAAGTGATCTTGACTTTGGCCAAAAAATCACAACTTGGACAAGACACCGATATGAAACAAAGCCTTCATGATTCAAACACATCCGCGACGAACAAAGGTCTTGACTTTGGCCAGCAAACCAGTGCCAATCTTGGATCTTGAGTAAGAATCACTCAATGGAAGGAAAAACGCTTTATATATGTTGAGGGTTTTTCGCGTAATTGGCAACCAATTAATTATCTTTATTAGGTCATCATCATACACCCTTAAACATGCATTCTAAATACATAATAAGGCGCGTAAATAAATTTAAAATGATATGCGGATGGATATTTATAACATTGTTCCTAGAACAAATCTCTCCATTTCCTCTCTCCCGCTAGCACAAATATTACTTCTACCCCATTACATAACACTTCTAAAAAAACCTCATTTACATTGAGGGGAATAGGTGAGAAGAGAAATACAAAGAGTCAAGAGGTAATAGGCTGGACACGCAGGTCCAATTTAATAAATTCTAAATTTATTACAAAAATTTCCAAAATTGCCCTCACCCATCTAATATCCATCCGATATGCATTATTCATACATCGCATCCATGTATTCACACAAAGCATGTTATCAATCAATCTAATCCAATTAATTAATCTAAAATTAATGACCATCCATTGTTCAAACAACGATTTGATTTTGCGCGAGTCCGACTCGTTTTAAGAATAAGTACTCAAAGTACGAATTCTTGAATTATATTAAACTACAACATTAAATCCAATTTAATTTGTATTTAATACTAATTCTATATTTAATTCTAATTAAATAATTACACTTTTTAATGTGCCTTTACGACTTAGATTCCAAATCTAATCGTTACGGGTCTCAAAGCCCATTAACATCCAATGTCAATTAATTAAAGTCCAATGGGCTTTCAATTAATTTCATAAGGCATGGACTTTGGTCAACATGGGTCAAACCCAAATACCAAAGCCCATTTAAGGAATCACCTTTATTTGCCAAGAAACCAATTTAGGCCCATTAGGCCCAATTAAAATTAAAGGTCCATTTAATTATATTTGGACTTTACGGATATGGTTTTGGGCCCAATTGGATCCAATCAATTAGCCTAAACCAAACTTGGCCAACCAAGCCCATTAAGCCCAAATACAACTTTACAAGCCCAATTTCTAAATTAGCCCAATTAATTAAATCACAAAATTCCAAATTTCACAATTTAATTAATCAAAGTGTATAGCCATAATTAATTAACCAAATTAACATTTCCAAAACATCAATTTACACAATTAATTATGCTTATTATCATCAATACATGTCCAACACAATTGAATAAAAAAATCAATCATTTTCATGCTTTATCACTCACGGCAATTAGGGATTTTTGTCCGATTCCGAATTCAATCCAATTAAATCCTAAATCAACATTTCCCAAGTCATTCAAACTGATCCAATGATTCAGAAAACAAAATTACCATGACATTAGGGCACCTCCACATTCGGCCAAGCCAATGATTTGGGGAAAAATTGATCCAATCCAATTTTCATCAAATTGATCATGCATAACACCATGTTATCATCATTCAAGCATATATCAACAATCAATTTCATCAAAACATGCTCAAATCATTTTTACCCAATTTTACCCTAATTCCAATTTCATGCTTAAACAAGGCTCAAGATACCATTGTTGGGTTTCTACTATAGTCCCAAGATCATTCAAGCATAGAAATCATGTGTGAATACAATAAAGAAGTATGACGAAATCATACTTACAATGATCGGCTTTTGCGATGCGAGGAACAACAAGAATTCTTCAAGCTTTTCCTCCATGAAGCTCACGGTTTTGGCCTTTATTTTTGTGCTCCATTTTGAATCTTCAAGCTCCAAGCTTTGGGTAAGGATTCCATGCCCATGGGTGGGTTTCCTCATCACCTTTGGATGACTCCTAATGTGTGCTAGCACCTTGGAAATTTTGCCACAAAATTTCCTAAAGCTTCTACACCTCTCGGCATTGAAGAAAAATGGAGAAGAAAGAAAATTGGCCCAAGGCCGAATTTTGGAGAAGGAGGGAGAGAGAGAGTTCTTTTGTTTTCTTAAAACAATAATGAAAAATCAATTACCAAAATTTTGGTATATGGCTTTCAAAATGTCAAACCAAATTTGGAGCCAAAATTTCATTAAATGTCCACACCAACCAACATTATGAATAGTGACTGCATGTCACTCACCAAAAAGTGACTTGACATTTATCACTAAAATGACAAGTGATGTGACTCGCGATGTGACTTGTGGGCCGCACTTGAATTCGAAATGCGAGTGGGCCCGCAAACACTCCCGGGCTCGGGTTCGATAATTCTGAATTAACGAATTTTCCGTTGCAACGTAATTAAATCTAATTTAATTAAATAATTATGCCTAGCAAAATTACTATTCACGTAGCTAGCGAATTAATTCTAAATTAACTCGTTTGCCCGAATTAAAATCTAATTTTAATTCCGCGTCGAAATCTAATTTCGTATAATATATTGAATATATTATTTTATCGATTAATTCCAAATTAATCGCTCTCTCTCTCTTAAATAATATTTTATCTCAGATAAAATATCTCCGTAATTAATACTAGATTAATTTTCTCTCTTATAATTAATCCCAGATTAATAAAGTGCGAGTCATACGTCATCGGTGAATCTTCCAGAAGCGACCCATTAGATCCCTGAATATGTTGGCAGTAAATTCGGTCGTCGGACTATCCGAACACGTACGTACCTAGTACTACATTTTTACCGATTTACAAGACATGGTTGGCTTCTAGCAAAGCACCGTGCCTACCTAATTCTCCAGAAATATTCTTAAAGGAATTTGTAATCTATATCAGGCGTAGTATACGTAGTATTGCGTATTAAGATCCAATATCGGATGTCACGTGCTAGGCCTGGGGCTGGAAATGTGTCTGCCCCGTACGAAGCACATATCAGATCTCTGGTAACTAGTCTCTATAATCGGATAATCATGACCTAGTCATATTATCCCGATGACTACAGTACATAAGAGCACCAGTTCCGTATCATACATGATCATCATCTCCACTATGACTGGAGTGATACTTCCATCTTGACATCACACCCAATTCATTACGATTCTCAATATACCCAGAAGAGGCGTACACAGAACCTGTTAAAGCCCTGGACGACCAAAACCAAAGTATATTGATTGTCCCAAGTATTAGCGGTGCAAGTCTCAGTTTAAGACCAAATACACCTACCCTGATTCGGACGTCCATAGACACATAGTCATACTACCAATGGAATTCCGATGGGTCTATCCAGAGCGAAGCTGTTCCCGTACCATCGGTAAACACAACCTCCTATTACACTTGCATGAGTATCCTATACCAAAATATATGAGAACTATGTTGTTATACTCCCACAACGCGTACAAGTGTAATACTAGTCTTTTACGCATTATCGATGTCCAATCTCGATAATACTCTGACTAGGGATATTTAATGATTAAACCTTCGTGGATTGATATTGTCTCATATCATCTCAATCTGGAACTAATCATAATGACCTTCTATCATTTATATATCTTGGTAATCTAATTACAATTGATAAAAGAGCAATTTCCTTTATCACATAGTTAATTTGTACAACAACACCATGATCTGTACAAATAGTGATGCTATGGGTCATAATTGTCCAACAGCGAGGTCCTACATCAAAGACGGTCAAATCTTTTGGTCACATCTTTCTTTGATGTTCCGTTATTTATTGTTATCCCGCATTTATTTTATTATTTATCTTTATTTTACTATTTCTCATTTATTTTATTGTTCATCTTTATTTTATTATTCCGTATTTATTTTTGTTATTTATATTTTTGCCTATTTACTTTTATTGTTATTTTATTATTTCGCATTTACTTTCATGTCCGTTTACATTGTGTTAATGATTGTGTGTGTTATCCCTTGCAGTATATCGGATGGAAACCCATACATAAATTCTGTAGCCGAATCCGAATGGACGGTAGTGCGGTTTATACTTGGGATACAACTCCACATAACACTCGGGAAATATTCATATATACGTGTTTATGTCATTATTGATGTTATTTTTGTAAGAACGTTCAAACGCGTTTTCAAACGCAACTTGAACGCAAGCATTCTGCCTCACTCCGTTCGAACGCGTTTTCGAACGCTACACGAATGTGAACTCCCTAGAACACTTCGTCCGAACGCATTTACGAATGTCACACGAACGCACACACATTGGACAACCTCTTTCTTTATATTTTATGTATTTTCGTCTCTTTAGTTATTTATTTTGCATTATGCGCTTAATTATTTGCATTTATTATTAAAAAATTTACTATTCTTATAATTTACATTATCATACTTCTTTATTTAATATGCTTTTGGAACTATGTATTTACTTTTATTTATATTCATGTTTATGGGTGTGCAAATTTGTGTGTTTATTTGAAGTATCTTGCATGTGCTGCATATGACTTGGTTATACCATTGTGTGAACCCGTCCATTATACTGGCATAAGTAAGGGACCATTCTGAACCCAATGATTTGAGGTCTTCCCTTGCGAGGGGTGAGTGTGGCCTTAAATCATTTCCCAGTTCACACTGGATGACGACTCCTTTATTCTCCGGTTTAGTCCCCCGTGGGCTACTCCGTACTCTCTACGGGCTGCGAGCCCAACAGTGTCATGATCACCGAACATCATAGGCATAGCGGTAAACCCCGCTTCTCTCCTACACTGTGCTAGACATCATTGATCGTACCATGTCTAACAAGGTTCAATTTCTCCTTTCGGAAACACCATTGTGTTGAGGTGTCCATGGAGGAGTCCATTGTGAAATGATGCTATGTTTTTTAAGATAGTCTTGAAACTCGTAGCTCAAGTATTCTCCACCTCGACCAGATCAGAATGTCTTAATGCTTTTGCTAGTTTGTTTCTCTACTTGATTTCTGAATTCTTTGAACTTTTCAAATGATTCAGACTTATACTTCATTAAGTATACGTAACCAAAACGTTAATAATCATCAGCAAAGGTTATGAAGTATGAGTAACCACCCTTTGCTTGAATCGACATAGGGCCATATACATCGGTATCTACTAACTCTAGTAATTCGGTTTCACGTAGTCCTTTTCCAGTAAAAGGCAATTTAGTCATTTTACCAATTAAACAAGATTCACAAGTTGCATATGATTCATAATTAAAGGGTTTAAGTAACCCTCTTTATGCATTTTTGTAAGTCGTGTTTCATTGATATGACCAAGTCTACAATGCCAATTGTATGATTCTTTTAAACTATCTTGTTTATTTATATTGAGGATAATGTTATTTAGTTCCAGAACATACAATCCATTGCTTAAATATCCAATACCATACGAAATATTATCATATGAAAATGAACAACAATTGTTCTTTATTATAAACTTAAAACCTTCATTGTCCAAACAAGATACGGAAATAATATTTTTACTAAGTACTGGAACATAAAAATAATTTTCTAATTCTAGAACTAATCCAATTGGTAATGATAGAAAATAAGTTCCTACGGCTAAAGCAGCAACTCTTGCTCCATGATGAGTGGTAAATCTATCACTATTTCCCACTCATTTAACCTAATATTTTGTATAGTTTTCTTGTGTTTTGTGAATATTTTGATGTGTTTTGTGTTATTTTGTAGATAAATAAAGTTTCAGGATATTCTGGAGGTGATTTGGACAAAAACAGTGAAAATTGGAAAAAAGGCATTTTCGTAATTTTAGGCGCGTCGCGACGCGCAAGCCCTTGGCGTCGCGACGTCTAACGTGCACCGGGCCATGCTAACATGCGCCGGGTCAACGGTTCAGAATCTGAGAAAATTTGACTTTGCTAACGTGCGTCGTGCCACGTGTCACCATCACAACTGATCTGCTAACATGCGCCATGCCACGTGTCATCATCCTACGGTGCCGACAGTCACCATCGCCACGTGCCGCCACATGTCACTCCACCTGTCAGCCATATCATCGTCCACATCATCAGTTGACCGAGTCAACATGCCACCTCGCAGCCACGTCACCATCAGCCAATCAGGAAGTGCCACGTGTCGCAATTCTGTGGTGCCGACAGTCACTTTGCCACGTGTCGCCACATCACCGCCACATCACCGCCACGTCAGCATCAATTATTGGCTTTCTTATCCCTATCTGACATGTGGCGGATAAGAATCTAGCCGACCAATCAGAAGCCGCCACGTGTCACAATAATTGAGTCTCCAATAACCTCGCCACGTGTCACCTTATCACCTTATCCAGAATCTCACGCGACGCGCGACCCTTGCTGATGCCTATAAATAGAGCGCGAAATTTCAGTTTCAGATGTACCACACTCTCTCATCTCTTTGATGTAAAGAGGGAGTTTCTCTCTCTACTTTCTTTTAATTTTTAGTTTTTTAGTTTTTAGTTTTTGTAATTAATCTTAATTACGTTTTGTAATAATAGTCATTTACTTTTTTTTTTACTTTTTACAGTTTTTACTATTTACCATGATGAGGTAACTTCCCCAGCTAGGGTGAAAGGTAATTCTTTTACTATTGCTATTTAGATTAATCTCCCTTAAATATAATATATTCACTATTTAAAATATTGACTTAAAAAGGATACCGCCAGATTGGTCGGTTGGTAATTCATTTTAATTGGTTTAAACCTGACTAATCAAGGATACCGCCAGATTGGTCGGTTGGTAATTAAACTTTCTTACCGCCTATATGGCAGTTTCATGGACAAATCTTTTTACCGCCTTAATGGCTGGTTGGACTTAATTTGACTTAATCAGGATACCGCCTATATGGCTGGTTGGTAATGTTATCACAAGTTTATATATTATATTATGAGAGATATCTAAATTAGTAGTAGTAAAAGTAATTCCTTTTACCTTAGCATTTTATTTTATTGTAATTTACTTTTCAGTATTTACTTTACCGCATTTTTACTTTATGTCTTTTATTTTCAAGTTTTTACTAGCCCTAGTTATGTGTTGTAACTAAATTAGTTATCTGGGGTTGTGATGAGTTTTAATATCACTGGTTTATAAGGGGTTAGATTATAGTTTGGGTAATATAAATATTTATTTATTGAGTCTTAATCTTAATGCTTTTTAATTAACTGGCCATTAATTAAATTGATTAGGTAAACTTAAAATGAACTAGACATAGGGATTTTAAGTTTAAGACCTTAGACTCCATAGCCTACGATCTTCCTTGATGATAGATAACCCTTTAATAGATTTCCTTACATGATAGGAATATACATGTCGGGCGGGGGTAGCCAAATTAGAACTTAATCTTAATGAATCTAGGTAATTTGGTTGACATAGACATATGGTTCAATTGGATTATACTAGGTATTTGTAATTGACCATCGGAAAAGGCTTTTACATAATTTAGTGTTCCAGGTTAATAAATAAATATATTACCCAACTTTAAGATAACCACTTCATTTTTAAAATGATATTGGAAGAAATCACAACCCTAGATAGTTTTTAATATTGAATTTTCTTAAAATCTACTTTCGAATAATTTTATTTACTTGTTTTTAAATTTAGAATCGTCACCATTTCAAATCAATCAAACAACTTTTTAGATATTAGTAATCATTTGACCTCATAAAATTAATAGTTTAGATATTAAGTCCTCGTGGGATCGATATTTTTATACTACTTGAACGATACGTGCGCTTGCGTTATACGTGTGTGTTTACGCCGATCACTCCATTTCCCAATCATAGGTCCACTTCATGTCTTTGAAGTCTTCTAATCTTCTTGAGGCCCTGCATATTATTACATATATGAGAACCACAACCAGTATCCAATACCCAAGTAGAAGATTTACTATCATTAATATTAACTTCAATCATAAATATACCTGAAGTAGAAGCAACTGCTTGCTTTTTCTTTTCCTCGAGGTATTTTGCACAGTTTCTATTCCAATGCCCATCTTCTTCACAGAAGAAACATTTGCCCTTGTCTTTCTTCTTAGTCACACCACCAGTGGGCTTGTGAGTGTTGGCCTTTTGGGCTTTACCCTTTGAACCTTTCTTAGGGCGTTTCATAAACTTTTTGGAACCACTCATTAGCATCACAAAACCTTTCTGTGATTTTCTGTCTTTCTTAGCAAGTCTTAACATATTAAGCAATTCAGGAAGTGTAGCATCCAACTTTTTCATATGAAAATTCAAAATGAACTGAGAGAAAGACTCTGGCAGTGATTGCAATACAAGATCAATATATAAGCCATGGTCCATGATAAAACCAAGATCAGCTAATTTTTCAATGTAGCTAATCATCCTCAGCATATGGTCATTAACTGAAGAACCATCTTTCATTATGGATCGAAACAGAGTCTTAGATATCTCATATCTTTCAGTACAAGCGAATGCATCAAACAACTCCTTGAGATGTGTTATAATTGTGCTCGCATCCATAGACTCATGTTGCTTTTGTAATTATGATGACATTGAGCCCAACATCACACACACTGCCTGCTCATTATCATCATAATGCTTCAACCAAGAATTATATTCCTCTTGTGTTGCATCTTTGGCAGGATCTGGTGGAACACTATGTGCCTAAGAACAATTCTTAGGTTGCGGTACCAATCCGCGAAGTTAGGTCCAGTCAACTTATTTGCATCAAGTATGTTTCGGAGGGAGATATTATTACTCATGTTTTTTTTGGAAACCTATATGAAGAATAGAGAATTTTGATTAGATTTATTACATTGATATAAACCATAAGATATTTGAACTTTTAATCTAATGGTTACACCCACTATTTTATTTGAATTTTGTCAACCCTCTTAGTGACAAAATTATCGTGGGCTATGATCCCATTTTACTTAAAATAAAATGACAACGAGGGTTAATCACTTTATTTAAGTTCAATTGGATATGTACTTGCTACCAATTGCATCTCATGTAACTCATAGATCGTTAAGTTGACATCTCATATCTTGACAACTCTTGTCATCATATCTTATATAAAACTTAATCCTTGTCTCTAAAATAAATGATCATGACGAGGGTCAACTCATCAAATATTTTGGTTAAGTCAAACCATTATTTATAATCTAAACATATTCGATGTTAAACTTGATTTTGACGAGGGCCAAGTAATCAAGAATAGCAAAGAGTTCTTGTTTTGATTATAATAATGGAAGGCAATGTTATAGACTTAAATTATTCGGAGGGATTTTAGTTTTAATTTATTTTAAACTTTAGAATAAAGCATTTTGAATGAAAGAATGCACCAGTTAGGTTCCCAGAAGAGTGGAGGGGTCAATCGGTCCCACTTAAAACCCAAACTTCTTAGGCTCTTATCACCCTTTTGACAGAACCAGCTTGACATGCATCAATCAAACAAGCAGCTAAATTCCAAGTCTATTTAAATTATGTCTATTATTTATACATCTAATGTATTTTAGTTCATCACAATTTCTTTAAAATATTCATAATATTTTATTATCCAATCTTATTGGATAAATTTATGATATTATTTTATTATGTTTAATTATTTATGGGACTTAAATATTTTATCCTAATCTTATTAGAATATAATTTTAATCTTCATTAAAATTCCATAATTAGAATTATTATTCTAATAGGAAATAATTTCCTTTATTTGAGATTAAATGTATCCTATTTAAATTTGAATTCTAAATTCTTAATCTAATTAGAAATCATTCAATATCCTAATCTTATTAGGTTACTTAATTTAAATTTATTTTAGAGATAAATTCATAATCCAATTAGAATTTTATTTCTTAATAAATTTTTATTGTATTAGGATACTTTAATAAAATTAAATTCCTTTATTAAATTTTATTATAAATCAAATTTATTTAAAATTTAAATAAGTATATATATTCTGTTTGATTTTTTTTTTAAATACAACTGCTGATGTCATGCTGACATCATCAATTTTTCCAGTGCAATGCAATTAACCCCTTTTTGCCGACGTTAGCATGACGTCGTGATGACGTCATGCCTTTACCAGCAGTAGAATGCTGCTGCTGGTTATGGGAGAGCACGACACTATTCTTTTTAAAGAACAGCGCTGTGCTCAACATATATATATATATATATATATATATATATATAATATATATATATATATTGTTTGCGCGATTTTTGTGCGTGAAGAAGGAAGAGAAACGTGTAAGGTTCAAACCTCTTGAGATAAAGTCCCAGCAAGGGGTGTTTGATTAAGTGAATAAACCTCCAAGGGGCGCAAGTGCACAAATTTTCGTCCTAACCGCTACCCTGGTCGTCTCGACTCTTCGTCGCTCTTCGCTTTATCGTCCTTCCTCCATTCATTCTTCCCTTCGTCTTAGGGCGATTTCGTTCCAGGGTGACTAGAATTTCCTCTGCCAACATATATATATATATATAAATTTAATTTTATCTAATTGATTTAATTCTCAATTAAATCAAATTTCAATTAATCTCAAATTAATTATGCCCCATAAATTTAAAAATAATCAGTATAATATGCATAAAATTTATATCAAAAGCATGCAAATTAATTTAGGCTATGATACCACTGTTAGAAATTTAGCATGCAATATGCGGCGGAAAATTAAAATTTTTCAATTTTAAACATAAAATTCCAATCCAAGATCATTATTAATTTATCATGCTTTATGATAATATTTATTTATGAAATATAAATAAAGCTAGACTCGGCCGGCGGTTCGGTTTCGGTTCGGAACCGAACCGAACCGGCTGGTTTCCGGTTCCACAAGTGTGGAACCGTCGGTTCCTAACCTTTTTTTTTTAAAATTTTGAAAATTAATTAAAATAAATGAGATTAATTTTATAAATAAAAAAATTTATTACATTGAAGAGCTTGAGCTTAAATTTTTAAAAATTTAAGTTACCTACGTATCCTCCAAGGGTGAGAGGAATCAAAGCTCACGTAGTTCCATTACAATTTTAAGACATATCCCCTTTTTAAATTACAATTTTACAATTATCAATCATCTTTATCGGTTGATCCTTCGGCAGCGGTTCCGCTTGCACTTGTTGTTGCACTTGCAGAAGCATTATCGAACAAATCTTCAAAATCATCGGGGGCATCTTCTTGTTGTCTCAGATCAGCTCGAATCCAATCATCCACACAAGCTGTTGCTTCTAGAGTGCTTGGATGTAATGAAGATCGCCTAGCCTCCAATATATTACCTCCCAAGCTGAAGGCTTGCTCAACCGCAACGGTGGAAATAGGTGCTGCCAATATCTCTTTAGCAATAATTGATTAAACATGATATATATTTTGATGCCGGTTCCACCATTCAAGGATTTTAAAATTTTTACTGCATAAAATAAAAAAAATTTTTATTTCGTTGCAATAACCAACGATCTCCTGCACTAAGTCTTGTTTGAATTACTGGTTCACTACTACTAGATTCACCTAATGTTCCTAAGTTATATCTTACAATATAATCATTAAATAAAACAATTAAATCATTTCTTAATTTCGTCATTAATCTTGTAATATCAATTTCATCTAATATTCCTAAATAACCATAATAAGCTTGTAAACCACCATTCAAACCTTCTAATTTAAATTTAGGATAAAAAACAGCAGCAATAAGATAAAGTAAAAAAATTCTCTAAAATAATTCAACCATTTTACCTTCATAACAGTAATGGCTTCTAATAAAACAATATCATTAGGATCGCTACTGTCAACATGCTCATCGAGAGTGCCAACAATATTTAAACTCTCAAGAAGAAATAAATGTGATGTAGGATAATAAACACCGCTAAAAACTAAAGTAGCATCATTAAAAACTCTTAAAATATCTAAATGTTTTTCACAAATATCCAATTGACTAGGATAAAGTGTGACATTTTGAACATGTTGAGAAAAAAAACTACATAATGCATCTTTGTATTGAAATGCTTGACATAAAAGAAAATAAGTTGAATTCCAACGTGTTGGAACATCTCTTGAAAATTTAATCGGTTTAATACCATTTATTTTACAAAACTTCGTCCATTCTCTCATAACTTGAGAATATGACCAAATACAATTAAGTGCCATTTTAATTGGATCAAGGAAAGGTGATAATAATTTTAGACTGTCTTGCACACATAAGTTAAGGACATGATATGTACAACGAATATAAAAAAACCGACCCCCTAAATTTGGTTGACATATTTCTTTTAAATCATTGATGGATGCAGTATTTGCAGATGCATTATCAAATCCAATTGTTAAAATTTTTTCTCCTAAACCATATTCATCAAAAATTACCTTAATCATTCTATAAATATTATGTGCAGTATGTTGGTCATCAAAAACTCTAAATGCAATAATTCGTTTTTGCATGGTAAATGATGCATCAATCCAATGACAAGTCACACCCATGTATGAGTGTGCTCGTTGTGAATCATCTTCTAGGCGTTCCAAATTAAAATGAATTTTGAAAATATCCGAGGACCGAGCCTTAACTTCTCTTCTCCGTGATTGTGCACTGACACTAGGGCCGCTCTCTTGGGTTGGCATATTTGACATTATGTTCTCAGATGAGCTTGCCATTTTTCGTTTGAGAAATTAGGAAGAAAAATAAGAAAATTGAATAATTGTTAAAATTTTAACAAATTAACAACTAATTGAATTGAGTTTGAGAATAAGAGAATTGTATGAATTGAGATTGAGAATAAGAGAATTGTAGAAAATGAGAGAGTTGAGAATTTTGTGTGTTGAAATAATGAAAAATGAATCCTATTTATAGATTTTTAGAATTTTTTTGATACCAAAAATGCTCCTAAATATAACCGTTTGATTACCGTTATTAGGGATATATTAGTAATTTATATTTTAATTTATAATTTTTTTAATAAATTTTTTTTTTACTTATTGGGGCAGGGAGACGGCTCCCTGCCCCCCTTAACGGCTACTAGCCGTTGGGGTAGGTTCCAACCGGAACCGAACGGTTCCGGTTGGAACCGTAGAACCGGTGGAACCGTAAGGTTCCACCGATTCCGACTGGTTCGAGTTGAGGACGAACCCCAACCGAACCGGTCGCCAACGGTTCCGATTCCGGAACCGGAACCGTGACCGGGTCTAAATAAAGCGTACCTTCAACCTTTAAGTAATATCCTCGTTCCGTTCCCGTAAATTCTTCAGAGCCACCCACACGTTTGGCCTCCAATGGTATACACACAAAGCAGATAGTTAAGGAGTCTGGATTTCTCAAATCCAAGATTATGTAAGTGTCTTTTCTTTAATGTTAGCTTAAGAAAAAAGACTCGTTTTAGGGTTTATGGAATTTTAGGAATATAAAGAATTTTTCTTTTAAATTAAAAGTAAAATCTTTAATAAAAGAAAATTCAAAATTTTCTTTTCTCCACCCAAAAATTCTCAACGTGAATCAATTGCATTTTCAAAATTTTTATCCAATTTTGTTGTCATTTAAGTTAATGGAAAAATGCTTAATTTATAGGCTTTGATTTGAGTTGTTTTAATTCCAATCAAATTAGAATTAATAAGATAAGATTTAATCCTAATCAAATAGGAATTTTAATCCATCCTAAATAAACAACCATTATCCTATTTTATTTAATTAAATTAATTAAATAAAATTTATCAATTCTAATCAAATTAGAATACTATAAATATGAAATTATAATTTAATACAAACATTTTGCTAAATTTCATTTCAGCCCTTAAACTTTTGGAAATTACAAAATGACCCCTGCACTTTGGAAATTACGAAATAGTCCATAATTTCCAGATTTGCACCTTGGTCCTAAAATTTCCAGAATTCCATTTTTATCCATAATTTCTAAAATTACGAATTTACCTCAAAGTTTAAGAACTTAACATTTAAGTCATAAAACTTAAATCTACATAATTTATCATTAACTTCTCAATACTTTAAAGTGTGTGACCCATTAGGTTCTTTCTTATGTTGACAATGAAGATAGTTATAGACTTTATAAGTCTCGATAAATTAATCTAATTAATTTATCCTCAATTAACTACTTAATTAAGAAACTAATTTCCATAGATCAAGAGCGACATCTAGCAATGCATTATGAGCCCCAATTAATAAAGAATACTAACTTTAATGAAACATATTCCGTATACGATTACCATATAATTCAATCCTTTCGCCTCATACATATCCCGCCAATGATTTTAGAGTATGGAAAATGTCTTATCTTTTGAATCATGGCTATTAGAACATTGACTTAAGCTGATAATATATATATATAGATTTTCTGAAACTCCTTTCAGAACTCGCCATGGCCATGGATATCGACTCTATGTTATCCAGAGCGGCGAATCCTTTATTGATCACTCACTATCTTCGTACGCTTTTCATATTTCCCAATCATTACCCTATACGCAATCTCGCTATGGACTACGGAGGTGTAATGTAAAAGCATGTATGATCCACATACAAGATGCCATGGAGATCTCAAGTCTAAGGATCATTCATACTATCGTTACAAAGAGAAATCCCATAGACATGTGGATAACACTCCATATGGGTTCTCAAGTGGGTCAGTTCGATGTACTTGTTCTCCAACAAGCATCCATATGTTAGACTTAGTGAACACCTTCACTAGTAGCTTATGAGATTTGCTATATTCCTTCGATAAGGAAGTAGACATAACATATGCCGATCTAAACTAGATCTATCAATGTCCTGCGTTGATAATCCTACGATCGAGAACATTTAAGAATAATTGGATCTCATAAATTAAACTAATTTTAATTCTTTTAATCATCATTCTAAGGACTTTATTTTACAAGTAGTCAAAATTACTTATGGACAATACTTATAAATAATTTGCCAAATTTTATTAATCAATGCAATAATATAAAATTACATATTTATCCCTATTGGATCTAGGGCATATAACCAACAAAATATGCATAGGCTTATTGAAAAAACATGTTGCTGAATTTGAAAATTTATATTTTGAAATCTATGTGTTGTATTTGAAAATTGAAACATAAATATTTTCTTTGAAAACTGAAGTCTGAAATATTTTGAAACTATGTTCATGCATCGTCCACTTCCACATGCTTCATCCACATCCACAAGCACACAATAGATATTGCATTTTTACTCATAACTCAATGATGAGTCTTTTTTAGGGGCACTACATGAAGGTTTGGAATGTTGCAAGGATTAATGCAGGAAGGGAAGGGAAATCCAGAGAATTTCAAAAAAAAAATAGCCAAGACCCGGCCGAACATCACCTATGTCAAGCCAACCTCTTCTCAGTCCAAATATCTGGCCGGATATATAATAGGTTTGGTTGGATATATACAGATCTCTAGATTTGTTGACCAATAACTCTGATCTGATTGCGTGATTTATGGGATTTGATTTATGTTTGGATGGACATATATTTGAAATACTAAATCCGGCCGGACATAGATCAAGCTGTTAGTGAGTGTGCATATTTTCAATTACTAAAATCATAGGATTTGATTAAAGTTCGGCCGAATATTGTTCTAAAATAAATATCCGATCGAACATAGATCGAGCAGTCGCAGATAATGTAGATTGACAATCACTGGAATCAGAAAGGGTGATTTGATTTCCCTTTCTATTTTCAATCCTAGTTCGTGCTCTATAAATAAGAGCTCAAATTCTTCACAAATAGGGCCTTAGAGAGAACATTTGGAGGCTAATAGAAAACAATTCATAAAAACTTACCATCCCATCAAGAGGGAAAAACAGTGAGAAAAATCCCACAAGTTCCTTAGGGTTATCTCATTCCGAAAAATAATCGAACAACTATTCGATATTCAGAGGTGCTTTCCGAGCCAACTACACCTAATGTATGACTCGATGGCTCCCTAATCTCTATTTCCATCGTATTATGTATCTTTATCTTTCTGGTCTAAGAATCACTCCGCCCGGACTTGATATAGATCTGGTCGTACATGCACAATCTATTTATAAATATCCGATAAAATCTAAAATATCGATCCAGGCTTCTCCGAAGCTAGGCCGAGAGAATATGCACCTATTATTCTATTATCCTTATGACCATATTGCGTTATTACCATTTTCATTATTTGATTACTACCATCATTGTTTATAGTCATTTTATTATTGCCATATTATTATTATTTCGTTATTAATGTTATTATGATGATTCTGTATTTTTTCATGTTTACGCAGCATATCCAGTCTGACTTGAGATAAGTCCGGACGTATATTAATGATATGAAATATGTCCGGCCAGGATTTTCCGAAGCCAGATCGGTGAGATATATACTATATTCTATTTAATTAGTATTTTGTTATTGCTATAATAATTTCTAGATGTTTATGAGTATCAATATTGCTCATTTATCATTTTTATTATTAATGATTGCACCCGTGTATGCTTTAAATTATTATTGCATGATGTTGCATTCCAAGTCATGTCTATACCTCTTTCAAACCTAAATATTATCTTTGCATCAATAAGAGACCATTCTAAACCCAAACAGGTTTAAGGTCGGCCCTTGCGAGAGGGGTAATGCGACATTAAATTATTACCATTGTTTCATACTGGGTGGCGACTCCATCATTCTCAGGGTAGTCCCTCTTGGGCTATCCGTACTCTCTATAGGCGGCAAGTCCACCAATGTCGTGGTTGTCAGCGTCATAGTTATAACTGTAAACCCCGCTTCGCTCCTACAAATGGCGACTCCAATGGGGATAGAGAATCGACCTGAAAAATGCCTTGTAATATTCATGGCGAGATTAAGGCTAACCATGTCTTCATTTTCTTGCATAACCCTGATGACGTATATACCGTGAACTTGCCTTTCACTCAAGGTGGTGAATTATTATGTGATGATAAGCATCATTTTTTGGAACGTACCTTCAGGTATAAAAAAATATGTGTTCATTGGTCGATTGAACCCTTGAGTGGGGAGACTTAATTATGGACAAGCCTTTCCCAATGAGAGACTAAGCCTGAACCTTAGACTAAGCCCGTATGTAAACCAATAGTTACTTCCATATAGGGATGAGCCTCCATAATGATTGTGTTTTGGACCTAACCATTTGAATTCATTTAATCCTTTTACCATAGAATATAAACTCATTAGGCCTTTAACTGGGACAAGTTTGCGTTTCAATATAATTTGGTTAAATACTTTGAAATGTCAACAGGCCGAATTGTTAGGGTTTCTAGAACATGCCAAGGATCTCTAAGTCATGATTAAATGTGAATAAAATCAAAGAAGTTGCGAAAGTACTTACAATGATCGGATGTGTAGATTTTAAAAATCTTTTTGTTTCGGAAGCTCCAAGCTTTGTGTTGAATCTTTAATTCCAAGGGTGAGTTTCCCTATCACCTTAATCAACTCTTGAAGTGCTAGCTTTGTTTGATTTTGAAGCAAAATCAAAAGGAGAAGAGAAGTATGTATTCGGCCAAGGGAGATGGAGAAAGAGCTTTTGTGTTTTCTTTGTATTTATTTCAAAAACATTATCCAAAGTCAACTCACAAGTTGTGTATATGTTTTACCAAAAGCAAAAGCAAAAGTGTTGGAGGGAAAATGGCAATTAATGCCACAAACCACTTCCATCACTCAAGTTGACACTTGATAGACTAGTGATGTAAGTTGGTGGGACCCACTTTAATTCAAAATTTAAGTGGCTTGCTCAACACACTTCGGGCTCGGGTTCGCTTAATCCGATTAAAGGAATTTTCCGTCGTGACGTAATTAAATCCAATTTAATTAAATAATAATGCCTCGCAAAATTATTACGAAAGTGGCTCGCGAATTAATTCTAAATTAATTCGTTCACCCAAATTAAAATCCAATTTTAATTCCGCTTTGAAATCTAATTTCAATTAATATATCCAATATATTATTTAATCGATTAATTCCAAATTAATTGCGTCTCTCTTCTAATCGAATTTTATCCCAGATAAATTCTTACCGCAATTAATCCCATATTAATTTTCTTTCTCTTAATTAATCCTAGATTAATTCTGTTCGAGTTAAATGTCATCGGTGAATCTTTGGGAAGCGACCCAAGAGATTCCTGGATATGTTGGCAGTAAATCCGGTCGTCGGACTATCCGAACACGTGCGTACCCCGTACCACATTCTAACCGATTTACAAGACATGGTTGGCTTCTAGCAAAACACTGTGCCTACCAGATTCTCCAGAAATATTCAACGAAGAATATATAATCTTTATCAAACATAGTATACTATGTATTGCGTATTACGATCCACTATTGGATGTCACATGCTAGGCCTGGGGCTGGAATTTTGTCTGCCCTGTACGAAGCATATATCATATCACTTGCAACTAGTCTCTTTAATCGGATAATCATGACCTTGTCATACTATCCCGATAACTGCAGTATATAAGAGTACCAGTTCTGTATCCTGCGTGATCATCATCTCCATATGACTGAAGTGACACTTCCATCTTGACATCACACCCAATACACTATGATTCTCAGTAAACCCAGAAGAGGCATACACAGAACCTTTTAAAGCCCCGGACGACCAAAACCAAAGCGTACTAATTATCACAAGTATTAGCGATGCAAGTCTCAGGTTAAGACCACATACACCTACCCTGATTTGGATTCCCGTAGACACATAGTGATACTACCAATGAGATTCTGAGGGGTCTATCTAGAGTGAAGCTGTTTCCGTTCCAACGGATAACAGAACCTCATATCACACTTGCATAAGTATCCAATACTCAAATATATGAGAACTATGTCGTTAAGCTTCCATAACGCGCAAAAGTGTAATACTAGTCTATTCCGCATTATCGATGTCCAGTCTCGATAATGCTACGACTAGGGATGTTTAATGATTAAACCGTTCTTAGATTAATACTGTCTCATATCTTATTAATCTGTAACTAATCATAAGGAATTTTATCATTTATATATCCGAGTAATCCAATTACAAATGATAAAAGAGTAATTTCCTTTGTCACATAGTTAATTTTATACAAGAACACCATGTCCTTTACAAAATAGTGATGCTATGGGTCATAATTTTCCAACAATATCCCACTTGGCCTATAGCCAATCACTCAAGTGTCTAACACCTGAACTATGTGCAGGTCGCTCGTACTTATGCTGAGATATCACTTTCGTCAGTGGATATGCTAGGTTATCATCTGAAATGATCTTTTGATCTTGACATCGCCACGATGCATGATCTCACGGATCAGATGAAGCGGTCAAAGTACATACTTGGATCATTGATGAGACCATAATTCTTTAGCCTGTGCTGTAGCCCAGCTCAGCTGCTAACAGAACTACTCCTAATCCAATTAAGAATTTTATAGATCCAAACTTCTTCTTTTGCTGCCTCAGCCACAGTAATATATTCCACTTTTTTTGTTGAATCAGCAACAATATCTTGCTTGGAAGATTTCCAGCTCACTGTTCCGTTGTTCAAACAAAATATGTACCCTTATTGCGACTTATAGTCGCCTTCATCGGTTTGGAAACTTGCGTTGGTGAATCTAGTCACTTCAAGTTCTCCTTCTCCATAGATTAAGAATGCATCCTTAGTTCGTCTAAGATACTCAATGATGTTCTTTACATCAATCCAGTGACCATCACCTTGATCGGCCTGATTGTGAATCAACATGCTCAAAGCATATGCGACACCAGGTCGCATACATATTTTTCAATGTACGAGTTCTCGGAGAGTGCCAACAACTTTTAGATGTATCCCAGTAGATATTTATTCCTAGAATAAAGGTTGCCTCTCCCAAGTATTCCATGGAGAATTTTAATGAAAGCCAAGCTTTCACCGATTGTTAACATGAGAATGTTATTTCCAAGAAATAATACATCATCAATGTATAGGACATCGAATGTCAGTGCGCTCTCACTAACCTTCTTATATACACAAGAATCATCTTCGTTTTGAATGAAACCATATACCATTATGATCTCATCAAAATGTTGGATCCAAGAAAGCAATGCTTGCTTCAATCCATAAATGGATCGATTTAACTTGCAAACCTAGTTTACATGTTTTGGCGCGACAAAACCGTCAGACTGTTATATAAAACATCCTCCAAAAGGTTTCCATTAAGAAAAGCGATTTGACGTCCAGCAGCCATATTTCATAATCGAAATATGCAGCAATAACAAGCATTATCCGAATGGATTTAATCATGGCAACTGGTAAAAGGTTTCGTCGTAATCGACACCATGTTGATGACGATACCTTTTCGCTACAAGCCTAGCTTTGTACGTTTGTATGTTGCCATCCTTGTCTGTCTTCACCATGAAGACTCATTTGCTACCAATAGGCACAATGCCTTATGATACATCAACCAGTCTCCAAACTTGGTTGTATACATGGAATCCATTTCGGATTCATGGCACTTTGCCATAAATGGAGTCGATACCTTGTATCGCTATCTCATACGTAGCCGGTTCGTATACCTCAATAAGATTAATATCTACATGAGGTGAGATCAGAAACCCATACCTCTAAGGTTATTTTCTGACTCTCTCCGAATTACGTGGTTCTTGTGTATTAGAAGATTGTAGAACAGTCTCATCCCTAATGAACTGTTCGTGTTCCGTGATGGGATCGGTGCCATGAACAATATCACTCTGATTTTCATCGATTTCTACTTTCATCCCATTTACCATTGCATTTAGGAATTCCTCTAAGGAAAACCGCATGGAGAGCAACAAATACCTTGTTCTCGTGTGGGTTGTAGAAGTAATATCCTTTGGTTTCCCTATGATAACCTACAAATAGGCACTTGTTCGATTTGGGTTCTAGTTTGGCACCATCCAAACGTTTAACGTATGCCAATCATCTCCAAATCTTCAGGAATGAGAAACCCAGTTTCTTTCCTGTCCATATTTCATATGGAGTATGTCCAACAGACTTTGACGGAACCTTATTCAAAATAAGTATTGCACTGTTCAATGCATATCCCCAGAAGGAAATTGGCAGCTCAGTGCGACTCATCATAGACCTTACCATGTCCAACAAAGTTCGGTTTCTCTGTTCGGACACACCATTTAATTGAGGTGTTCCGGGAGGAGTCCACTGTGAAATAATACCATACTCTTTCAAGTAATCGAGAAACTCATTGCTTAAGTATTCTCCACTACGGTCCGACCGTAATATTTTAATACTTTTACCGGTCTGTTTTTCTACTTCGTGTCGAAACTCTTTGAATTTCTCAAAAGTTTCCGACTTGTGTCTCATAAGATACACATAACCATAACGTGATGCATCATCCGTAAAGGTTACGAAGTATTCATATCCACCTCTAGCTTGGCTAGACATGGGCCCACATACGTCACTATGAACGAGGGCTAACAGTTCGGTGGCACGAACACCTTTACCGCTAAAAGGCGTTTTAGGCATCTTGCCTAATAAACAAGATTCGCAGACATCGTATGAATTAGGATCAAATCCGTCCAATTATCCACTCTTCGAAAGTGTGGATATACGAGTCTTGTTTATGTGTCCCAGACGACAATGCCACATATAAGTTTCTTCTGTTTTACTCATTTTGAGGCTTTTGTTTGTCATGTTATATGTTTGAGATTCATTTATATTCGAAATATAAATATTGTTCACATTTAATGTGTATATCTCAATATCATCTTTATAAACAAAACACCCAGTGTTCTGGAACATAAAGGTATACCCGCAACGGGTTAAACTAGATATAGAGATAATGTTTCTAGTCAAACTAGATACATTATAACAATTTCCTAATTTAAGTACATGCCCAAATGACAGTTCCAAAACTTAGGTTCCCACAGCCAAAACAACGACTTTCGTCATGTTTCTGACTCGCAGGTCGATCTCATCTGAAGCCAATCTCCTGCTAATCAGCAGATCCCGCACATCAGTACATATGTATGTACCACATCTAGTATCAAAAATCCAATCTTAAAACCAGTAGTGGACACGTTTATTACAATTGCCCGCCTTCACTTCCTTCATGTCTGCCTTGTCCATACAGCAATAACGCTTCCAGTGAACCCGTTTTCCACAGTTTAGACAGACATCTTGGGATATGTCATTTGTCTTCCCAGAAGACTGTGATGATTTTGCCTTTGCCCTTTTTTTCACACCCCAGAAGCCTTCGGCCAAGCCTTGGCCTTCTGGGATGTCGAAGTAAGATGCGCATTGTGCTTCTTGCCCTTTTGTAAGCTCTAGCTCTGCCTCCTTGAGCATAGCCAATAACTCTCCAAGAGTTTTCTCTTGGTTCATGATGAACCCGCCCCAGCATTCGGGCAGAGACTTTAAGATCAAATCTATGGAAGTCTCGGCCTCGTAAGTAATGCCCGTCTAACCTAGTTTTTCGATGTCAGCAATCATCTGCGACATCTAGTGCTCGACAGATGTACCATCTGACATACGCGAACGAAAGAGCTTCTTTTGCAACTCGTATTTCCAAGATCTAAGGTTAGATCTATGAAGATCCTTTAATTTCAACATCATGGAATAAGGATCTAATCCTTAGTTCTGACGATGAAATTAAGGAGTCATTGCGGCAAGCATAATGGATTGAGCACTAAAGTTATTATCACGATGAGTCTTCCTAAGCTCATGCTCTACTGTTTGCTCAACTCCGGGCTCAGGGCCTGAGAGGTTTCTTTATCCAATAGAGTAACTTCTCAGCTCCCAGGACTATCCTGAGATTCATTTCCCAATCTTGAAAATTTACGCCATTAAAGACATTTTCACTCAGGATTATGTCCCTTAACGCTAATCTTTCCAGCCATCTCGATTGCAATAGTCCAACTATCCAATCAACGATTTTGGGTACACTCAAAATGTAATGGTTATTATAGTCCAGCTATATGACCAACTACAAGTGGAGTAGTGTCTTGTACAGTCTAACTATTCAAAGAAAGCAATATTAAATATTAGTCCAACTAATATATTTATAACAACGATAAATAAAATAAAAGAGCGCGTATTGGCAAATATTTAAACGAAATTGTAAATTTAATACTTGTCTCCCACTATTTTTCGACGAGCCTCTAACCCTATGTGGAGTACTCGGGAAACCTAATTTTCTACTGGGCTAGGATCACATTAAATTACACACAACCTTGACTTTGGCTAACAAGCTGTATGAAACTTAACTAGGTAGATCTCTAAGATCAATTGGATCCCATCCAATTCCTAGATCCGGTAGGTGGACCTCCATGTCCGAAACATATATCCAAAATATATAAATATATCCAATATATTTCCTAACCTTTTCCTCTGAATCAACTAAGCCTTGGCTTTGGCTCAACAAACTTAATGATTCCAGTTAAGATCGACCCATTGACAGTGGGATAGCTTCGTAATCCATGTCGATGAACTAGAAGTGACATTGACTTTTGCCAACAAGTCACAACCGCCCAAGACATACGATATAAAACAAAGCTTTTGTGATTCAAACACATCCACGATGGACATTGATCTTGACTTTGGCCAACAAACCAATACCAATCTTGGATCTTGAGAGAGAACCACTCAATGGAAGGAAAAACGCTTAATATTATATTGAGGGTTTTTCCCGTAAATTGGCAACCAATTTATTATCTTTGATTAGGTCTCATCCTACACCCTTAAGCATGCATTCTAAAAGCATAATAAGGCGCGAAATAAATTAATAATGATATGCGGATGAATATATAACAATTTGTTCCTAGAACAAATCTCTTAATTTCCTCTCTTCCGCTAGCACTATTCTAACTTCTACCCAATTACATAATACTATAAAGAAACCTCATTTGCATTGAGGGGAATTGGTGAGAAGAGAAATACAAAGAGAATAGAGATAATAGGTTGGACACGCATGTCCAATTTAAATAAATTCTAAATTCATTACAACAATTTCCAAAATTGCCCCACCCTTCTAATATCCATCCGATATACATTATTCATACAATACATCCATGTATTCACACAAAGCATGTTATTCAATCAATCTAATCCAATTAATTAATCTTTGAATTAATGACCATCCAATGTTTAAACAATGATTTGATTTGCGTGAGTCCAACTCGTTTAAGAATAAATACTCAAAGTACGTATTCTTGAATTATATTGAACTACAATTTTAAATCCAATTTAATTTGTATTCAATACTAATTAAAATTTAATTCCAAATTAAATAATTACACTTATTTATGTGCCTTTTAGAGTTAGATTCTAAATCTAATCTAAATGGGTCTCAAAGGCCCAATTAGTATCCAATACTATTTTAATTAAAGTTAACGGGCTTTTAATTAATTCTTAAGGCATGGGCTTCGGCCAATATGGGTCAAACCCAAGATGCCAAGGCCCAATTAGGAATCACCATTGCCATAAAATCAATTTTGGCCCATTAGGCCCAATTAAATATTAAAAGGCCCAATAATTATATTTGGACTTTATGAAATGGTTTTAGGCACAATTTGGATCCAATCCAATTGTCCAAAACCAAGCTTGGCCCAACCAAGCCCATTAAGCCCAAATACAACAAAATTAGCCCAATCCAATTTTAAAGACTAATTTTAAAGAATATAAAATTCCAAATATCACATTAATTTTAATTAAATTGTAATAGCCATAATTAATTAGTTAAACTAATATTTCTAAAATATCAATTAAACTAATTAATCATGCTTTAATATATTCAATTAATGTCCAACACAATTGAAGCAAAAATCAATCTTTTTCATGCTTATGGTTCACGGCAATCTCAAGATATAATATCCAATTTTGATTTCAATCAAATTAAATAAACAATCAATATTACTTTCATGCTTTAAACATATCCAATAGTCTAAAATCAAAAAATCACCATGATACATGCTAGGGTTCATATTCGGCCACTTGGTGAATTTTAGGGAAAATTAATCTAATCAATTTTTCTCAAATTTTAAGATGCACAAATCTAATTCATCATCATCAAAGCTCAACCAAACAACCAATTTGGAAAAATCATGCTCCAAACACAAAAATCCCAAATAAAGTCCATAAACCCTAAATGTAAATCATGCTTAGAAAAGGCTCTGATACCATTGTTAGGGTCCTAGAACATGCCAAAGATCTCTAAGTCATGATTAAATGTGAATAAAATCAAAGAAGTTGCGGAAGTACTTACAATGATCGGATGTCGAGATTTCAAAAATCTTTTTGTTTCAGAAGCTCCAAGCTTTGTGTTGAATCTTTAATTCCAAGGGTGAGTTTCCTAATCACCTTAATCAACTCTTGAAGTGCTAGCTTTGTTTGATTTTGAAGCAAAATCAAAGGGATAAGAGAAGTATGTATTCGGCCAAGGGAGAGAGAGAGAGAGCTTTTGTGTTTTCTTTGTATTTGTTTCAAAAACATTATCCAAAGTCAACTCACAAGTTGTGTATATGTTTTACCAAAAGCAAAAACAAAAGTGTTGGAGGGAAAATGGCAATTAAAGCCTCAAACCACTTCCATCACTCAAGTTGACACTTGATAGACTAGTGATGTAAGTTGGTGGGACCCACTTTAATTCAAAATTCAAGTAGCTTGCTCAAAACACTTCGGGCTCGGGCAACGTAATTAAATACAATTTAATTCAATAATAATGCCTCGCAAAATTATTACGAAAGTCGCTCGCGAATTAATTCTAAATTAATTCGTTCGCCCGAATTAAAATCCAATTTTAATTCCGCTTTGAAATCTAATTTCAATTAATATATCCAATATATTATTTAATCGATTAATTCTAAATTAATCGTGTTCTCTCTTCTAATAGAATTTTTTCCCAGATAAATTCTTACCGCAATTAATCCCATATTAATTTTCTCTCTCTTAATTAATCCTAGATTAATTCTGTTCGAGTCAAATGTCATCGGTGGATCTTTGGGAAGTGACCCAAGAGATTCATGGATATGTTGGCAGTAAATCAGGTCGTCGGACTATCCGAGCACGTGCGTACCCCGTACCACATTCTAACCGATTTACAAGACATGGTTGGCTTCTAGCAAAACACCGTGCCTACCAAATTCTCCAGAAATATTCAACGAAGAATATATAATATTTAACAAGCGTAATATACTATGTATTGCATATTACGATCCAGTATCGGATGTCACATGCTAGGAATGGGGTTGGAATTGTGTCTGCCCCGTACGAAGCATATATCAGATCAGTAGCAATTAGGCTCTTTAATCAGATAATCATGACCTTGTCATACTATCCCAACAACTGCAGTGTATAAGAGTACCAGTTCTGTATCCTGCGTGATCATCATCTCCATATAAGTGAAGTGACACTTCCATCTTGACATCACACCCAATACACTATGATTCTCAGTAAACCCAGAAGAGGCGTACACAGAACCTTTTAAAGCGCCAGACGACCAAAACCAAAGCGTACTGATTGTCGCAAGTATTAGCGAGGCACGTCTTAGGTTAAGACCACATACACCTACCCTGATTCAGATTCCCATAGACACATAGTCATACTACCAATGTGATTCTGAGGGGTCTATGCAGAGCGAAGCTGTTTCCGTTCCAACGGATAACATAACCTCCTATCACACTTGCATAAGTATCCAATACTCAAATATATGAGAACTATGCCGTTAAGCTTCCATAACGCGCACAATTGTAATACTAGTCTATTCAGCATTATCGATGTCCAGTCTCGATAATACTACGACTAGGGATGTTTAATGATTAAACCGTTCGTGTATTAATACTGTCTCATATCTTATTAATCCGGAACTAATCATAAGGACTTTTATCATTTATATATCCGAGTAATCCAATTACAAATGATACAAGAGTAATTTCCTTTGTCACATAGTTAATTTTGTACAAGAACACCACGTCCTTTACAAAATAGTGATGCTATGTGTCATAATTGTCTAACACAAGTTGTATGAAAACCTTGCTGGGCTTAGAATATTTAATTATGGTTCAGATGTGCTAAAAAACATGAGTTCGATACTTATACTGGCTTTCATCTAGAAGGATACGACCTGTTTTGGCCAATTTGGATATTCTTAAATATTTCAAAGCCCATCCCAAATAACCATGATTACTAAGGTTCCAATTTATTGTTTCTAAACAATGGCACGATCTTCATATTAGGCTTAATCATTTATAAATGAGCGGCCTTTGTCTTTTAACGATGGAAAAGAACCAAGGTAGCCAATGTTAGACAATTATGACCCATAGCATCACTATTTGTAAAGAACATGGTGTTCTTGTACAAATTAACTATGTGACAAAGGAAATTGCTCTTTTATCATTTTGTAATTGGATTACTTGGATATATAAATTATAAAAGTCCATATGATTAGTACCCGATTAATAAGATATGAGACAATATTAATCCACGAAAATTTTAATCATTAAATATCCCTAGTCGTAGTATTATCGAGACTGGACATCGATAATGCAGAATAGACTAGTATTACACTTGTGCGCGTTATGGAAGCTTAACGACATAGTTCTCATATATTTAAGTATTGGATACTTATACAAGTGTGATATGAGGTTCTGTTAGCCGTTGGACCGGGAACAGCTTCGCTCTAGATAGACCCCTCGGAATCCCATTGGTAGTATGACTATGTGTCTATGGGAATCCGAATCAGGGTAGGTGTATATGGTCTTAACCTGAGACTTGCATCGCTAATACTTACGACAATCAGTATACTTTGGTTTTGGTCGTCCGGAACTTTAACAGGCTCTGTGTACGCCTCTTCTGGGTATACTGAGAATCGTAGTGTATTGGGTGTGATGTCAAGATGGAAGTATCACTTCAGTCATATGGAGATGATGATCACGCAGGATACAGAACTAGTACTCTTAAATGTTGCAGCTATCGGGATACTATGACAAGGTCATGATTATCCGATTACAGAGACTAGTTGCTGATGATCCAATATATGCTTTGTACGGGGCAGACACAATTCCAGCCCTAGGCCTAGCATGTGACATCAGATACTTGATCGTATTACGCAATACATTGTATACTACGCCTGATACAGATTATATATATTCCATGTTGAATATATTTCTCGAGAATTGGGTAGGCACGGTGCTTTGCTAGAAGCCAACAATGTCTTGTAAATCGATGAGAACGTGGTACGGTGTACGCACGTGTCGGATAGTCTGACAACCGAATTTACTGCCAACATATCCAGGGATCTCTTGGGTCGCTTCCCAAAGATTCACCAATGACATTTGACTCGAACATAATTAATCTGGGATTAATTATGAGAGAGAAAATTAATCTGGGATTAATTATGAGAGAAATAATTAATATGGGATTAATTGCGATAAGAATTAATCTGGGATTAATTCATCTAGAAGAGAGAACGCGATTAATTTGGAATTAATCGGCAAAATAAATTTAATAGTTAAATTGGATTTTACAATTTAATTTTTTTAATTGGGCTAAAATAATATATCAGATATATTAATTGAAATTGGATTTAAATACAAAATTAAAATTGGATTTTAATTCAAGCGAACGAATTAATTTGGAATTAATTCGCAAGCGACTTTTGTAATAATTTTGCGAGGCATTATTATTTAATTAAATTGGATTTAATTATGTCGCGACGGAAAATTCGTTTAATCGGATTAAACGAACCCGGGCCCAAGTCGAGTTGTGTGAGCCAACTTAAATTTTGAATTTAAAGTGGTGGGACCCACTTTACTTACATCACTTGTCACAAGTTGATGGAAGTTGTTGAGCTCATTTAATGAAAATCTTTATACACCAACTTGACAAGTTATTGGAAACTAATTAATTGATTTTTGGAAAATCAAAAACATCCCAACTTCTCTCTTCTTTTTCCTCCATAGCCGAACCTTGCTTCCTATTCTCCTTGAATTTTTGTTACAAAAATTCACCATTGCTAGCACTTTGAGAGTCAAAGAAAGGTGATAGGGAAACTCACCCAAGAGTTTGGAACTCAAAAAGAGGGCTTGGAGCTTCTACATCCATGGAATTTTGAAATCCTAAAACCGATCAATGTAAGTTATTCCGCAAACTTTCTTGATTAATTCACACTAGAATCATGTTTAGGATCTTTGGGTAAGTCTTAGAGACCTAACAGCCAAGGCTTGCCTTTTAGCATAGAGAACGAGTTTGTGTACCCCTTTTGGTACATAAGCTAAGCCATACCTAAAAATGATATTGGACTTACCAAGTGTGTGGGAGAAATAACGTGGGAAGGATATATGCTAATATTTTAGCATACTATGCATTTCATGTATTGCATGCATACACACATCATGCTAACCCTTTTTGGGTGCAGCCATCATAGCGGTACGTTGGGTTAAGGAAGAAGGCAGATTTGTCATATGATAATTAACAAGCTCAGAAATGGCCAATATCAAAGGTTCCCATGTAGATCGATTGGAAGCCAACATGGATAAGATTACAGAACAACTGCAAAACCTGCCCAATGTTATGGCCAACTTGACGGCACCTCAACAGTAGGGGCCGAAACTGGTGAAAAGAGGCACGAAGAGCGTACAAATAATATTGTCGAAGAAACCCTTATTCTGGATGATGATGAAGACATGGCTGAATTTGTTGTACGCAAGATGGACAACTCCTGAGCTGAACTCCATAAACTGAAAGAACAAATGGAATCGGTTTCCCAAAAGATGAAGGACAATCATGAAGACCTCTTGGGTTATAATGCTATAGCATTTGAGGAACAACTGTCTTCTCAATTCAGGATGCCAGAATTGGGGAAGTTCAATGTGAACGAGGATCTAAAAGTACAACTTCACCAATACGTATCATTGATGAGTTCTTACAGCTTGTGCAAGCAACATGTTCAAAAGATGTTTGGGATATCACTCGAAGGAGCAACTGTAGTATGGTACCACATCCTATAGAAGAAGGTGAAAGATGACAGAAGGGCTTTGGTAGATGTGTTTCTGAATCAGTATGTCACATATATGGAGATCGAATGTCATTCTGTGATTTGGAGAATACGAAGTAGAAACATGATGAGAGCTTCAAAGAATACGGTGACCGTATGAGAGGCCAAATTTTAAGAATGAAAACATTGCCATCAGATAAGAACCAAATAAAGATGATTATCAAGGGCACCAAGCCCTCTATCTACACAAGCATAGGAGGATGACCTCCATGATCTCCGACTTCCGACAGTTGATAGAAATTGTCATGAACATTGAAAAGAAGAGGTTGAGAACAGAAAAATCTACAACCAGAATAGAAGAACTACTAGGGGCCTTCTAGAATGAAGGCCAGTCCCGTTGAAATTGTTGCAATAAGAAATATGAGATTTTCAAATCTTGACAGACCTTTCTTAATGGTATTTGAAAAATGAAGCTACAGGGCCTGCTGAAACCCCTAGAGCCTAAACCATTACCAAACCCAGTGCCTCGCTACATCAATATAAACCAGTACCGCCACTTCCACCAATAAAAAAGGGCATGACACTGACAATTGCATACGTCTTAAACATGAAATCCAAGACCTTGTAGACAACCAGAAAATCCCTGAATTTGAAAGAAATCAACCCATCACTAGTAGAAATCCCCTACCCAACCACTATACATGATACATCTTGGCCTGTCTGAATAATACGTCCTACAAACCTTTAATTAGCAAATCCATGTAATATTCATATGGTAGCACTGACAGAGAGGCTGGTGAATGCGATCTATTTTGATGAAGATGAGTCAAATGGATTACCAGAAGTGGCCGATTATATAATGATGTCACTAAGCAAAAGAAATAGATAGAGGAGGAGGAAAAAGAAAAGGAAGAAAAATGAGAAGATATTGTTCTCCGGCAACTGAAGAAGATCAAAGCAAAAATTAGCAAATGAGAATTATTATGTTCCTCCTAGGAGAACATAAGAGCTATGGTTGGAGATTTGGGAAGAATAATGGTGCCAGTTGGTATAGATCCAACTGTAGTCATTATATATGTTCGGAAGGAAAGTAAGTAAATCATAACCTTCTCCGAGGAAGAGCTTCCAATAGAGGGATGAAATCATAACCAACCCATGTTCATAAAGGTGAAGTTAAGTACAAAAGAACCTTTTGCATGATGGTAGATACATGTCCTAAATTAATGTTTGACCATTGAAGATACTACCCAGACTAGGCTTCCAACTAGAGGAACTGATCCCCTCCGAGATGACTATAAAAAGCTTACGACGACAGCAAGCGAGGAGTGGAGGGTAACTTTACTACCATGGGCAAAGTAGGCCCGATAGAAGACGAGGTGGAATTCACAATACTGAATATCCCAACCATTTTTGCTATAGTCTTAGGAAGGCCATGGTTCCATAAGCTTGGAGGGGTACCATCTACACTGCACCAGGTAATTAACTTCCCGTATGAAGGGGTAAGGGTGAGCAAAACCGGTTTCGATTCCTGTTTCACGTGGAACCGAAACCTACCTAGAAAAAATTGGTTCCTAACTAAGTGGAACCGGAACCTAGGGTACCCTATTAATCGGTTCCAATTTGATTTCACGTGAAACTAAAACCTACCCAATTAAATAGAGTACCCTATTAATCGATTTCAATTTGGTTCCGATCCGGTTCTAATTTACCATATTTATTTTTTATTGTCAAACTTTGAAAATACAATTAAATCTCACACTTGAATATTACATAATATTCTTGACAACTGTATACAAAAATAAAATAATAAATAAAACTGCATATTGCATAATATTTTTGACTAAATACATAATATTCTTGTAGGAAGTGCCTGTGTTTAAATTGAGTTATGAAATTGGATTTTAATTGGGTTATCAAATTATGTTTAAATTTTATTTTAAAACTGGTTATGGAATTAAGTTTAAATTAGGTTTTAATTTTGTTTCGCAATTGGTTCTAAATTCGGCTCCCAAAATAAGTTCTGGTTCCGATTCCGAAATTCAGTTCACAAAATAGTTCCGGTTCCGATTTTGAAATTCGGTTCCCAAAATAGGTTCAAGTTTTGGTTCCGAAGTTCGAATCCAAAAACAGATTACGGTTCCAATTCCGTTCATGACAGAATCAGACCCTTTAAATTCAGTTATTCCATTTTGGAATAAGAACCGATCTGGTTCCAAACCCGAAAAACCGGTTCGGTACGAACCGGTTCCGGGTAAAACCGGAACCGGTGCTCAGCCCTATGAAGTGGAAATCATCACTTTTGGGGCTGATGTGGCAAACACTCTGACCACCCTGGAGGTGCAGCCTTTTACGAGATTTCAGGTCGCAACGCTCTTTGGAGATTTGATGGATCTTATGGTGGCTAGGATCATAGAGAATATGGATTACAAGCCTAAGACCGAATTAAGGGCACGAGGCCAATGCATAAGCTCGTTGCTTTACTTAGAAGGGCAGATTTCCAAGAAAATGGTTAGATACCACTCATATATAGAAGAGAGAAGACCCAAGAATGAGGGGATGAAAATGAAAAATTTCTTTGTGAATGCCAAATAATACCAATGAGTTCCGGAACCCTGCGAAGTCAATAGTATCACTATGCCAGACCTCGAAATATTTATTGACGTGGTAGACTGGGAAGAAAGTTCGGTATTGAAGGGAGAAAATGATGCATATCCATAGAAGGAAATAAAAGAAGGCTAAGAGGAAGAACTTCTCCAACTCAAAGGGCTGGCACTGGAAGACTGAGCGATAGCCGAAGAAAAAGAAAATTATTAGCACATTTATGTACCTGAATTTTTTTACTATAGCCCAAACTTCATAACTGATTATACAACTCAACATTAAATTTAATAGCACATTGTTTTACAATGACTATCTCAAAACCAAAGACTAATACATAACTTTACAATGACTCTGACTGGACTATCACTTTCTCTGACTTGGACTGATGGACTCCATATCCTAGTGACTCAGTATCCCTCCTCCCGAGCTCGTCCTCCGAGAAAACCTGCAAAACAAGGAAACTGGGAGTGGTGGATTAGACCGTTGTATGATCTAAGTGAGTGGACAAAAAACTAAAATACAGTTATAAAATATTTGGTTCTAAACCGAAATTCACGAAATAGCTTTATAAGAAAACTATTTTTCTGTCTGAAAACTTTGAGCATCTTTATGAAAAAATCTCATCGTCTGAACTTTTTCTGTAAAGATTAACTCAAATTCACTTTGAAAATCTTCATCTGAAAACTTGTATCTGAAAAACTGTTTTCTGAAAATCGGATCTCTGAAAACTGATGTCTCTGAAAAACTTGATGTATGGGGGTGTTACGTATCGTCGTCCTCCTATACGCCTAACTAGAGCCATAAGTGAAAATTCATGACTTTGGGGCGTTACGTATCGCTGTCCCCCAAAAGCATGCCAATATTGTCCCTAAAACTAGTGGTCTTGGGGCGTTACTGTTGGGGTTTTTGGGCGGCAATTCGGGTAAACACAGCGGAACGCGGAAAATCAAAATTTTCCGATTTCAATAATTTTTCTTGGGTAATTAAAATAAACTAATTTATTTTATTTACTCAATACTTAAAAACTGAAATTCGTACCCAAAAATCATATTTTTCAGTAATTACCGTTTAACCCCAAAACTTTGTATTTTTGTCATTTTAGTCCAAAATTGTCAAATACAATTCTAATTGATTCCAAATCAATCCCAAAATGATTAATAATGTCTAATAAATGAAAATACAATTTGAAACTCAAAGAAACTTATTTTCCAGAAATTACCGAATGGTCCCAATACTTTCAAGAATTTATAATTTGATTCTTTTTGTTCAAAACAAGTCAAGATCAAATCCAAAAATTCCCAAATTTAATACACATCATATATACATAAACTCTCATCACATATATGAAAAGCCCCAAATTTGGTGAGGGTTAAGAACCCTAATTTTATAATTACACGAATTAACAAAATTAACACCAAATTAATTAAATTCAATACTTTAATTCAATTCCCACAATACCAAACAAGTCTCATCATCATAAAATAACTCAAGAACAATTCTAGGTCATTTATGAGTGGCTAAGTAACTCTAGAATGGCAACTAACCATCAAATGGCAAAAGAATACAAATAAACTAGTTTACATGCATTCTTTAAACATATACATGTTTTCATCTTTCATCCAAGTTCCCAATCATAAAAAACACATCCTGAAAAGAGTAGAGAACAAACTAAGCTACACATGTTGAAGCCTAGTATGATAGAAATAATTTTCATGTAGGAAAAAGTAAGAAAAACTTACTAAAATCCTTGATTTTCCAAGCTTTTCCTTCATTTTTCTCCTTTTTCTCTCAAAGCCTCATTTGTATATGTTTTTAGGGTTCTTAGATAATGAAACAAAAAAAAAAATCAAGGCTTATATATTTTTTCAAATTGCCGTGAAAATGAAAAAAATAATAGCCATTAATTTTCTATTTTTGTTTTAATAATTGGAAAATGATTTAATGAATATTTGTGGTAATAAAACATCAAACAATTTGATGTTTATCATAAATTATCCAATTAAATCATGCCATTTAAAACCAATCAAAATTGGCCAAAAAATCCAATGAAAATAAGCCATTTAGCTTACTTAATAAAGTAAACTAGATATTTAATATTTAATTAATTAAATTATTAAATTTAAATAATCAAATAATTAAATGCAATATATGTATTATATTTACTTTAAATAATCCAAATACATATATTAATAATAAATGTCAAATATCACAATTCGACATTTAATAAATAGGTGGAGGTCTGATCTAAATAGATCGGTGACGTGACTGCCGTCAAAGTGTAGAGGATACCTCATACATCCACAGTGGTATCTCAAGTTGAAGGATCACTATGCTCACTCAACCCGAGAAGATTCTTATTGACGTTGGTGTACCATCTATTAAGAATCCTCGGTGAGTCATTCTTTGTTTATCTTATATAAACACCTACGTGTCTATACGAGTCTCCCGAGACTCATGATTCATTGAGAAACCATTAGAATCCAACATTCCAATATACGACACATACCAGTCTCAGCGGGTTTACTTACTGACCAAATAATTGTAAACATTGACCAGGAACAGTTAAAGAATGATACTGTTATGATACTGCTCAATGTCAGTTGTGATGCTTTTGCAACTGTATCATAACCAACCACTCTATGGTTATTTACGTATTTACCATATAATAAAAGAATTTATATTATAGAAACTATTTATTTTATTCATTAATAAAATATATACAAGAGTATTTACAGGGAAATACATAAGAACATGCGTGTTCTACGTCCCAAATGAACAAAAAACATTTGTCTCACGACATGCTAAATTTCTAGAGAATAAATTCATTCTCAAGAAATATAGTGGGAGTAGACTTGACCTCGATGAGGTACGAGAAGAACAAACTAACATAGAACTAAACCCCAGGCCCCTCAAAAGGGCAGCGACGGAACAACCACAAGGTTATGAACTTAGAAGGTCTGGTAGGGAAAGATATGAGCCTGAAAGATATGGTTTCCATATTGATAAGGAACATGATCAGGTCATTGATAATGACGATCCCACTAGTTATGACGAAGCAATGCGTGACATTGATTCAGTCAAGTGGCTTAAGGCCATGAAATCCGATAAAGACTCTATGTATCAGAATCAAATCTGGTACTTGGTGGATGCACATGAAGGGATAAAACCCATAGGCTGCAAGTGGATTTACAAGTGTAAAACTGATGCAGAAGGCAACATCCAAACCTATAAGGCTAGGTTGGTGGCCAAAGGTTATAGAAAAATCCAAGGAATTGACTATGACGAACCTTCTCGCCTGTTGCAATGATAAAGTCCATTCGAATTTTACTGGCACTAGCTACACACTTTGATTATGAGATTTGGCAGATGGATGTCAAAACAACTTTCCTTAATGGGAACCTCGTAGAGGAAGTCTATATGACACAACTTGAGGGGTTTGTATATAAGGATGATCATAATAAAGTATGCAAGCTTAAACTATCCATTTATGGACTCAAGCAAGCCTCCAGAAGTTGGAATATACGATTTGATGAGACAATCAAAGAATTTGACTTCATCAAAAATGTAGACGAGCCTTGTGTTTACATAATAATTAGTAGGAGTGCTGTTATATTTCTTGTATTATATGTCGATGACATATTAATCATCAGGAATGATATTCCCATGATGCAAGCCACCAAGCAATGGTTATCTCAGAATTTCTCCATGAAAGATTTGGGAGAAGCAGCCTACATCCTCGGCATTAAGATCTACCGTAATAGATCTAAGAGGTTGTTAGTATTTTCTCAATCTACGTACATAGATAAAGTTTTGAAAAGATTTAAAATGGAAGATTCCAAAAGAGGTAATTTACCTAATTGTCATGGAATCAAATTATCTAAGGAGCAATGTCCACTTACTCATTCAGATAAAGAGCGTATGAGTAGAATCCCTTATGCTTCAGCAATAGGATCGATCATGTACGCCATGCTATGTACAAGACCTGATGTCTCTTATGCTCTTAGCATAACGAGCAGGTATCAGACAAATCTTGGTGAGCAACACTGGGCAGCTTTCAAAACAATCCTCAAGTATCTGAGAAGAAATAAGGATGTGTTCTTGACATACGGAGATTGTTCTGAGATGAAAGTCATTGGTTACTGTGATGCGAGCTTTCAGACTGATAGGGATGACAGCAGATCGCAAACATGATATCTGTTTACTATGAATGGCAGAGCTGTCAGTTGGAAAAGCTCAAAGCAGTCAACTACAACGGACTCCACCACCGAAGCCGAGTATATTGCAGCATCTGAGGCAGCTAAAGAAGCAGTCTGGATAAAGAAGTTCATCATGGAGCTGGAACTGCTTCCCGCTATAAAGAATG
Organism: Zanthoxylum bungeanum; assembly: GCA_019454045.1. Lineage (NCBI taxonomy): Eukaryota > Viridiplantae > Streptophyta > Magnoliopsida > Sapindales > Rutaceae > Zanthoxylum > Zanthoxylum bungeanum. Next base: position 12,926 of record SKCR01027182.1, on the reverse strand, counting down.
GCGTCACGATATACTGTGACAACACGGGCGCCATTGCTCAATCAAAGGAACCAAGGTCCCACCAGAAATCCAAGCATGTACTCAGGCGATTTCATCTCATTAGGGAGATTTTTGAGAGAAAAGAAGTTATTATAGAGAAAATACCCACATAAGATAATCTTGCAGATTCTCTGACTAAAAGGCTTACTCAACAAAAGCATGATAGGCACACCCGAGAGTATGGTGTCCAGATTCATACTAGTTGGCTATAGTGCAAGTGGGAGATTGTTAGGGATATGCCCTATACCCAACTTGTGGATGGGCTATATGTACATGTATTTGTAATATTTTCATTAATTAATAAAATGACAATCTTTATTATACGTGTCTTACATAAATTATATGAATCATCAAACACTGTAATAAAGCCCTTGGAGTAATAAGATGATGGCTTCCACGCCTTATGAGAATCATTACTCTCAAACGTTCCTAGTCATAGTTTTGTGAATAATCTGGGCGTTCACAAAGCGGAGAGACTAGCATGATGATATGATCCGCCCTTAAGTGGGGTAGCCGATCTTATAGGCTACTAGCGAAGATTCGTCCGTTTGGTGTATCACATGGATGCATGAGTTGCTCCTGTCCATCGAACTGACCGTCGAAAGTTTTCACATGGAGTGTTTATCCCATGTGTTTGTGAGAATTTTCATGTATCGATTGTATGACTAGTCCTTAGACTTGAGGTCTTTACAATCTTATGTGTGGATCAAATAACTTTGACAATCTCCTTTCCCGGTTCAAAAGATCCGGTCATAAGGGTATGATTGGGTCATTTGTTGAAACACATGAAGTTTGTAAAGATACAACAGAGAATCGCCGCTCTCTCGGATAATATTTTCTTATAAAAGTAGTATTCCAGTTCGCGGGTTGATATGTGTGATCAATGCTTGAGATTGTGGCCGCAACGGAAGAATCATGTGAGATTCTTGGTTAGCACGATTCATGACACTATCGACAGCATACCTTTTACTATATGGGTAGACACTTTCCATACCCTAGGTCAAACGGTGGGGATACAGTGAGGCGAGGGACCGTATCATATGTAAATCGCATACAAAATGAGTATATATCTTTCCTTCTCATTTGGGGGCCTTGGCATGTTGCTAGATGTAAACCTTGGTCATTGAAATTGAACGACTATCTGATCGGAGGATAATTTATGTTCGATTAAATTATCACAATTCATTTCATGTCTAACTTGAGGGGAACCCAAAAGGTCACACACAACAAAGTCAAAATCAATGGTTAACAGTGCACAGTACAAATTTAACAGCATATATGATTGCTGTAGGAATTGTTCATAAATGGTTCAATGTGTTTAATTATTGAACATATCATTTATGAGGTTCCAAAGTGGCTTAGGGATTGGTGAATGACGATAGGGGCACTTTGGGAATTGGAAAAATTAATAAGAAAAAAAACCCTTCATATCTTGGGTTTATATAAGTGAGAAACTCTAAAGTTTAAGAGTAAGCCACTGATTTTGAGGATCCTTAAGTCTAATTGACTAGAGGAATCTCAAGTTAAAAGTTTTGAGGTATTTGCCTAGGCTAGCACCAAGGGCAAAATACATGTGCACTCAAGGCGTAGTCTTACCATTGAGTTTTGGCTTTGGTGTGTGCACCTTTGGAGGCCACACACTTGGGTGGCTCTTTGGAACATGGAAGAGCTTGCTGAGTTCGAGAAAAGCTTGTAGATTGGAGGGAGACTGGATGAGTCTTCGGTTCAAGTAAGTCTTTTTCTTTCTTTATTTTAATTAAAGTTCTTATGATAGTTAGCATGTTTAGGTTTATGTTCTTTGCATGTTTTATAAGTGTTTATGCTTAGAATATATAGTAACATGCCTAGGCTTGTAGAATAATAAAAACAAATGGGTCTTGGGCAAAGGGATAGCGGCATCATAACATTTAATTTTCCGCTGCGCACTCGCGGCCGCTTCCCACCAAATAGAGCTTTATACCCAAGATATAAGAAGCTTCAACTAGGTCCTTCGTGGAGAAATTCTTACAGAGGTAAGCTTTGACGCCTTGTATCATTCCTATATCATTCCCAATGATTAGGATGCCATCAACATAGAGAACCAAAAATACTATCATACTCCCACTGGCCTTCAGGTACACGCAAGATTCTTCAGTATTCTTGAGAAAACCAGACAATCTAATAATCTCGTCGAATCGAAGATTCAAACTTTGCAAAGTTTGCTTAAGTCCATAAATGGACTTCTTAAGCTTACAAACAATGACTGAGGTTTCGCTGGATACAAAACCCTCTGGCTATTCCATATAGATTTCTTCGTCAAGAAACCCATTTAGAAAAGCCGTTTTGACATCCATTTTCCAAATCTCATAATCATGGTAAGCAGTAATAGACAATAAAATCCTTATAGACTTTAGCATCGCAACTGGCGAAAAAGTTTCATCGGAGTCGACACCAGGTCGCTGCGTGTAACCTTTAGCTACCAGTCTGGCCTTAAAGGTTTCAACATTTCTGTCAGGCCCACGCTTCCTTTTGTAAACCCATTTACTACCGATAGGAACAATTCCTTCAGGAAGCGGAACCAAGTCCCAAACTTGATACTGATGCATAGAGTCTAACTCTGATTTCATGGCCCCTTGCCACTTCGCGGAGTCGATGTCCAACATCACTTCTCTATAGGTATAAGGGTCAGTCTCTTCAACTAAGAGAACATCTAGACTCTTTTCTTGTATCAAATACAAGCTTTCAGGAGGTGTACACACTATTTGGGACCTACGGAGTGTGTGTGTTGAAGGCTCTTCATCTATTTGAACTTCAGGTTCCTCCACTGGTTCGTTGGTTCCAAGTTGTACTTCATCAAGTTCAACTTGTCTATGATTACCTTCTTCAGACAAAAATTCTACCTCTAGAAATTTTCCGAAGCGAGCTACGAACACATTTTGATGTTAGGTATCATAAAAAAAATATCCTTTCGTATTTGAAGGATATCCAAGAAACCTAAACTTTTGCCCTCGAGGCGAAAGCTTATCCTGTTGAGACATCCTGACATATGCAGGACAACCCCAAATCTTAACATAATTAAGATTCGGTTTCCTATCAGTTCACATCTCATATGGAGTTGTAGGAACAACCTTGGAAAGAATCTTATTCAAAAGATGAGCAACAGTTAAAAGAGCCTAACCCCATAAATAATCGGGCAAATCTGTAAAACTCAACATCAATCGAACCATATCCAGTAATGTTTGATTCCTCCTTTCGGACAATTCATTGTGCTGTGGAGTACCCGGAGGAGTATATTGAGCGAGAATCCCATTCTGCTTTAAAATAATCGGTGAACTCACCACTCATATATTCACCGCCTCGATCAGAGTGTAGATATTTAATATATTTACCAGTCTGTTTTTCCACTTCATTTCGGAATTATTTGAACTTTTCAAGGGTTTTGGATTTCTGTTTCATCAAATAAACATAACCATACCGTGACAGATCATCGATAAAGGTAACGAAGTATGAAAAACCACTGTGAGTAGTGTGAGTCATGTGACCACATACATCAGAATATATCAGTTCCAATAAGTCAGCGGCTCGGTGTCCTACACCCGAAAATGAGGCTTTGGTCATTTTACCCCGAATGCAAGATTCACAAGTTGGATAAGGTTCAATGGTAAGATCATGTATCAAACCATTCCTAACCAACTGGGTTAGACGTTTCACGCCTATATGACCTAACCTCATATGCCACAATTCAGTATTATTTATATCAGATACTTTACATTTATTAATTCCAGCATTAAAGATATCTTGTGAGGTATGTAAAATGTAATGACCATGCTCATTTGGACAAACAAGGATTTGAACATTATATCTATCATATAAATATAAAGAATGATTCTTAATATTTACATTATATCCTTCAGTATCTAATACAAAAAGTGATACAATGTTCGCAACACATCCCGATATAAAAAAGCAGTCATGTAACAAAAGGCTCCCATTGGGTAGAGGAATCTCGCATAAGCCCACAACAACTGCATCCAGAGAGTCGCCACTCCCGAAACACAACTACATCTCCTCAGATTTTAGCCGTCTACTTTCCTTCAGCACCTGCAACGAATCGTAAATGTGAATTGGACAAGCAGAATCTAAAATCCAACTGGACGACATAGCTTCACAAGCTAATGAGATATCAATAATGATAAAAATAAAAGTACCTGAAGTAGATGCTCTTTCCTTTCTGATTTGGGCCAGGTAATCAGGACAGTTCCTCTTCTAATGGTCGATCTTACTGCAGTGGTGGCATTTATCTTTGACAGCTCTATTGGGTTTAACTATCTTACCCTCTGGTGGAAGATTTGTACCCTTCTTTTTCTTACCTTTCTTTTTCTTCTCTTTCTATTTAGATTGGGAGGAAGTAGGAAGAGCTGTGGGTTTAGGAGGGCGAGTCGGTACTCCATTCCTCAAATTTTCCTCCACAGTTTGCAGCATCTTATGCAGCTCTTGGTAAGAACAACTAATCTCGTTCATATTGAAATACATCACAAATTGACGATATGATGGTGGGAGAGATCCAAGTATGACATTTCGTCCTAAAGTGTGATTGAGAGGGAAATTATAGCGCCTCAACTGTTCGATCAAATCAATCAGATGAAGCACGTGAGGGCTCACAGCCCGTCCCTCTTCAAATTCTACATTGAACAGTTCCATTGTAATTTTATGAACCGAGACCTGTTCTTTGTTCATAAATGATTCTCGTAGCCACATCATCATAATATATGCGTCAGGCAATCCAAAATATTGCCTTTTAAGCTCCGGTGCCAAGGAACTGAGAATATATGATTTGAATATTCTATCATCATCTCTCCAATTTTGGAGAGTCTCATGTTCTTCTGGTGTAGCATCATCTGCTATGGCAAGTGGCAACAGACCTTCTAACACATATTCTATCTGCTCTGACCCAAGAACAATTCTCAGATCCAAGTCCCAATCTGTAAGTTTTTCCGCGCCTTTAAGCTTGTCCATATCAAGTATACAAGCAAAAAGATTAGAAGCAGGTGCCGCCATCGTAAATCTATCATATAGATAGCGAAAAACGGTTAGGAGACAAAACAGTTTCACATAATATAAAATAAACAAAGCATAAATAGATCATGGATTTTTAATCTGCAAATGCCCCTCCTGCTATTACATGCAATACTGTAATCCCCAAACAGAATGCAAATAAACAATTAATCAAATTAAACATAATAGCGAAAGGTGGATCCCATGAATATATTTCAGCTCACAACTTTGTCACGATCTCACCTACGTATATTCATTAGGTAGACAACTCATTGTCAATCACTCAATAGTGACTCCTGGGTTCTGGTCCTGGTCATTTCTCGTTGTGACAGCTTTGACACGTTCACAAGGAGGCGTACCAAGGTTAAACTTTTCAATGATAAATTCAAGATACTTGCGTAGTCCTGACAGCTTTGACACGTTCAGGATTTCCGCTTTCGCTTGAATTTATCTAGTATCACATATACATCCGGTATGGATAAATTTCTATCAACTACACCCTCACTGTTTTGGCACGATCTTGGATGCAACCATAGAACAGATATCCACAAACCGTATTGACAAGACGGACTAAGAAATATGCATCTAATACATATTACTTTTAAAACCTTATTAATTATGGATTTTCTGCAAAGATACGTATTTAATTTAATCAAATTAATTAAATACAAGCATGTATCAAGTATGAACATAATTAAACATTGAATTTAAATGCATATTCATATCATGTGTTCAGGTTCAGACTTGTTATGATACCATTTTTGTTGGGGTTTTTGGGCGGCAATTCGGATAAACGCAGCGGAACCGGGAAAATCAAAATTTTCCGATTTCAATAATTTTTCTTAGGTAATTAAATCCAATACTTAAAAACTGAAATTTTTACCCAAAAATCATATTTTTCAGTAATTACCATTTAACCCCAAAACTTTATATTTTTATCATTTTAGTCCAAAATTGTCAAATACAATTCTAATTGATTCCAAATCAATCCCAAAATGATTAATAATGTCTAATACATGAAAATACAATTTGAAACTCAAAGAAACTTAATTTCCAGAAATTACCGAATGGTCCCCATACTTTCAAGAATTTACAATTTGGTCTTTTTTGTTCAAAACAAGTCAAGATCAAATCCAAAAATTCTCAAATTTAATACACATCATATATACATAAAATCTCATCACATATATGAAAAACCCCAAATTTGGTGAGGGTTAAGAACCCTAATTTTATAATTTCACCAATTAACAAATTTAATACCAAATTAATTCAATTCAATACTTTAATTCAATTCTCACAACACCAAACAAGTATCACCATCATAAAATAACTCAAGAAAAATTCTAGGTCATTTATGAGTGGCTAAGTAACTCTAGAATGGCAATTAACCATCAAATGGCAAAAGAATACAAATAAACTAGTTTACATGCATTCTTTAAACATATACATGTTTTCATCTTTCATCCAAGTTCCCAATCATAAAAAACACATCCATAAAGGAGTAGAGAACAAACTAAGCTACACATGTTCAAGCCTAGTATGATAGAAACAATTTTCATGTAGGAAAAAGTAAGAAAAACTTATTAAAATCCTTGATTTTCCAAGCTTTACCTCATTTTTCTCCTTTTTCTCTCAAAGCCTCATTGTATATGTTTTTAGGAATCTTAGATAATGAAACAAAAAAAAAAACAAGGCTTATATATTTTTTCAAATTGCCGTGAAAATGAAAAAAATAATAGCCATTAATTTTATATTTTTGTTTTAATAATTGGAAAATGATTTAATGAATATTTGTGGTAATAAATCATAAATTATCCAATTCAATCATGCCATTTAAAACCATCCAAATTGGCCAAAAAATCCAATGAAAATAAGCCATTTAACTTACTTAATAAAGTAAACTAGATATTTAATATTTAATTAATTTAATTATTTAACATTTAAATAATCAAATAATTAAATACAAATATCTTAAATATATGTATTATATTTACATTAAATAATCCAAATACTATATTAATAATAAATATCAAATATCACAATTCGACATTTAATAAATGGCTGAAAGATCTCAAACGTATGTATCTTCGTTTAACCGTTAAACGACTTATAAATAATCAGTATTATTTATAAAAGTTGCCCTAGTTCCCTACGAGTATATCTCATTAGTGAGACTCTCTAGGTTCAGGCATATCCGTCACGAAATCCAATTTCTTGTCCAACCCACCCGTAAATTATGACGAACACGGATAAAATCTCTGAACCATACAGGTCGAGCTCACTACATACGTATAATCCTTCTGTCACAGGTATCTGGATTATCAAAGAGATATAGATGCAAACGTCAAATCTCTTTAGGTATAATCTCGTCGATGATTCTATTAGCAATCTCTTAAATAACACTTAGAACTAATTTCTACAGTGTACCACGGGCCCATGGATTTAACAGATTGCTAATTCCATAATGAATACCTATGCTCTGTACACAGAACTGACAGATCCTTTCTTGATACGCACAAGATATCCTGAGGATCAGTCCACACCCAACGAATATTTGGAGGTCTGATCTAAATAGATCGGTGACGTGACTGCCATCAAAGTGTGGAGGATACCTCATACATCCACAATTGTATCTCAAGTTGAAGGATCACTATGCTCACTCAACCCGAGAAGATTCTTATTGACGTTGGTGTACCATCTATTAAGAATCCTTGGTGAGTCGTTCAGTGTTTATCTAATATAAACACCTACGTGTCTATACGAGTCTCCCGAGACTCATGGTTCATTGAGAAACCATTAGAATCCAACATTCCAATATACGACACGTACCAGTCTCAGCGGGTTTACTTACTGACCAAGTAATTGTAAACCTTGACCAGGAACAGTTAAAAAATGATACTGTTATGATACTGCTCAATGTCAGTTACAATGCTTTTGCAACTGTATCATAACCAATCACTCTATGGTCATTTACGTCTTTACCATATAATAAAAGAATTTATATTATAGAAACTATTTATTTTATTCATTAATAAAATATATACAAGAGTATTTACAGGGAAATACATAAGAAATTGGCACCCAGAGCACCAACCCTAACAGTTACGTATCATCGTCCCCCAAGCTACTGAACTAGAACTGGGGGTGCGGATCTATTCTACCCTTCAAGCTCTGAAACTATGATCTAGGGGAATTTGTCATCCCTAGTCCTGAACTAGGATCTGGGGGGGTTACGTATCGCCGTCCCCCCAGTCCTCTACATGTGCACATGTGCTGTCCGTCAATTCTAAACTGTAGCAAGTTACATACTGAGGTGCATTTTTCCCCAATGCCTCGAAAACACAAAATCATCCTTTAAAAATATCTTTCTTCTAAATCATTTCTCAGAATTTGTATAATCAAAGTATTACTAAAAAAATAATTTGGCTAACGCCCTAAATGCGAGAAAATAAGTCTGTTATAAAAAAATAACAAAATAAAAATCATCTTAAAGGAAAAAGTGTCCACTCACTGATTTTGAAATTTGGCTGGCACTAAATCCCCTCACCGAAGAAGATTGTGGTTCCTGTGGATAATCTATGATCGGAAACTTGATTAATATATACGTTGTAAAATGAACTTCGGAACTTAGCTAAGCTTATTAATACATCAGTATGTTTATCTACAAGGCTTATCTTGCTTGTGTCTTGATGTGAGGTATGTGTACGAAGTAATACGAGACCTATAAGGCGGCCTCTAATATATTAGGGTGGAACTGGGATGGTTTAAAACTGATTTGAGATTATTTTGGTTCACGCGTCGTGACGAAAATCCTTGCGCGTCGTGACACACAACATTCCAGAAACGGTCTCAAATTTTCCCAGTGCGCGTCGCGACGTAGATTTCTTTAGCGTCACGACGTGAACCAGTTTCCAAGATTTTATTTTTGTTTCTCCATGTCTAATTTACTCAAAACATTCCATATGCTTCCATACTACAATTTTTACTCAATGCATCACCAACAATTGAACACTCTTCCGAACTTCAAAACTCATCTAATATCACCACCCCAAACACAAACCATAATCATTAATTATCAAGCATAATATCCTCAACATCATCATTTACAGTTTAACATCATTACAAGCTTTTACTTTCACAACACTTCTCCAAAATGCATGCCATCAACTAAATTAAAGCCAATTTAACAATCCCAATTTCTAGGGTTTATAAAGTGCGAATTTAGGGCTTCATATTCTTTGTTTAAAATTAAAAATTGAGAAGATAGGAAGAGAATGGAAACTTACTTGACCAAGAAGACTTGAGAGCTCAACACCATTTCTTCCTTTTTTCATGGAAATGAAGAAAGTTTTGGAAACCATCTCCCTCACTCAAGCTCATGTTTTTCCTCTCCTAAGGGATGAATGAATAGTGCCTTATTTATAGACAAAGTGGCTGATTTTTTGTGATAAAATGAGTGGTTGAAATTTTACCACATGTATAATTTCTAGTCCTTTCCCGAAAGTTACTATTTATGTTACGGAAATTACGATTTTTGAATCATTTAGTATTCTAATTTGGAAACATATCCAACATGAAAGTTGTAACTCTCGGTCTCAGCTTTCCGATGATATATGATTCATAAAAATCGAAGATCGTATGAAAAAGTTAGGACCCAATTACTAAAGACTATACAGAACGAGTCGTAAGCTAAGTTCCGCGTCGAAATTTCAAGGGATTTACCGAATGTCCCAAATGCCATTTTATGAGCACGTACTTGCTCGAACATAATTCATATCAAGCATTATGCCTCCGTACTATAATGGTCGTCATGTTCTGGTAGCGTGCAAGTCGCTGGGGTCACCGGATGTTACAAGAACCGTATTATCTATAATTAATCCAGATCTTTAACTGTCCACTCTCTCACATTTATAAAATTCAAGTATTATCTATGTCAATCAGAGACTGTCTACAGCTAGTTAAGAGTCCTCAATAAATTGGAAAGAGTATGAATTTTATTTGAGAAATTATCATAATTTATAAAATATAATATAAATAAAAATCACCAATATTTTCATACCACTAGCTTAACCCATTATCCCAGCATGATACAAATTAGCAGAACGAGAAATAAATAATAACACCTATAATTTTATTAATAAAAGAAAAATAAATTACAAACGAAAATATACATAAGAGCTCATCCCACAAAGTCTCAAAAGAGACTTGTGGAAATTTTGCTAAGGAAAATGATAGGTGAACACCTCTATTTATAGCAAGAGGTGCTCACCTCTTACTTTGCAAATTGCGAGACTTTGTAAATTGCAAGATTAGAAAGAAGATGTCAATCCACCGAAAGGTGAATTGATAATTTATTTATTTTATTTTATTTTATTTATTTTTTATTCTTTCATGTTTTTGTTTTATTGTTTTTATTTTTGTCTTTTAATGTTTTGTTTTCTATTCTTTTGTCTTTTTTTTTTTGTTTTTTTTATAATAATAATAATAATAATAATATAATAATAATAATATAATAATAATAATAATAATAATAATAATAGTAATAGTAATAGTAATAGTAGTAGTAATAATAATAATAATAACAACAACAACAACACAACAACAACAACAACAACAACAACAACAACAACAACAACAACAACAACAACAACAACAACATGTGTGGTTTAATACACTATAAGCTCATTTTGTTGCCAATTTAAATACGGTGAATGTTTCCATGTCCGATTTGAATCTAGCTGTCACGCTCTTTTCAGATTTCTGGGTCTTGGAGTTCATATTTCATATCAATTTTTCCTGTCGAGCTTCCAAAGCAGTATTTTACCTACACAATAAATAAAAATCACAATAAAAATATATAAAACATAAATTGAATTGTTATTTTAAAAATGTGCTAAATTAAGGGGATTAATAAAAATACAATAATAAAATGATTAATTTTTCTTTTAATAAATGTACACTTTTTAATCTTCATCACGCCTCTCAACCAGCTTATTATTAGTCTTTAGTAATTTAAGCGAAAACTAAAAAGAAAAAAATTATTATCCAAATTAGTAATTGTTTTCTTTCTTTCTAAATTACCAAATAAGTAAATCCTCTTGTACATATTATCATTTTTCCATACAAACATGAGACAAAGTTTCAATCAATTTATTGTTCCCACAATATTCATAGGTTTTGTTGAAAAAATTATAATATTTTTTCCCTAAATTTATATCAAAATATACACCTTTTTGACAATAACAGTTTATTTATATACAAAAAAATATTTTTTTGAATAATAAATTTTCAACCCTTATAATGAGCTTTAGGCCAATAACTCTTATACCAATTATCTTTACTACACTAGGTGTTAAGGCACCCATACAGACTTAATTGCTCGGATCTCAGATGACAAAAAGAAAAGTGTCTGATTTTCTTAAGCTTTCTCCTTAACCCATTTAATGAGTTTTGGGCTAGTGACTCTCAGACCAGTTGGCCTTAGAGTACTAAGTATTAAAACACCCTACGAACTTAATTGCTCGAGTTAGAGAGGCTACGAATTCGAACTTATTCACACTTTTTTCTTTTTTTAACTCAAACTCTATCGTTTTACGCAAACAATCACTACTAGCTGAGGCAAGATGTCGGGTTACTAAGTACAAGCTTCGATACTTTTTTTGAATTTTTTTTTTTAAATAAAAACATAAACATCATTGCTTTAGGTGCTGCCTCTAACAAATTAGAGAAATATTACAAATTTTTCACTTACAACCCTTGATCACATGTTACCATATATGTTGATAATACTTGTCAAATGAGTATATGAAAAAAAATTTAAACAATTTTATGGAGAATTCATAAAATTTAAATAATTTAAAAGGAAATGAACAAAAATAACTTGGTAAGAAATAAAAATAAAGATAATTTTTTATTTTTTTTACACACAAAACAAAATAATTCTTTTAAAAATAAAAACAAAAGCATTCTAGTTAACTATCCCCTCCCTCCAACCAAATTGAGACATGTTCCTCAATGTCTGAATAAAAATAAGTATAGTTTAGAAGACATCACCTAATTCGTGTGGCTCACATCTTCCTTTGGTTTTACGTACAATAACAGCTTGAACGCCCTTTATAGGTCGAGAATATGCTTTCAATCCAATTTTCTTATAAATTGACAAATAGAGTCTTTTAAAGTCAGACTCCCGAAACTATAATTTAGCAAAGTGTTTTTTTTTTTTTTACAAAATACACAAAACAGCAAAAAATATAAAAGTTTTTTTAAAACACACAAAACAACATAAAGAGGAAAAAAAATACAATAATGTTAAATTATTATTCTATCTATTAAATTTTATTCCCCGACAACAACGCAAAAAACTTGACACACTCACAAAGTGATTCTTTACTCCCAAGTATAAGAGTGTCAAAGTAATAAAATAACTTGGTAAGTCCGGGGTTGATCCATATTAAATAAATTTAATAGGATAAAATAATAATTCAACTAATAAAATAAAAATAATAAAATAAAAATGTAATTCGTCATGTCGATAATTAGTCATACGAAGGTACTACATATGCCAAAACATATAAAACCAGCCATAAAGGCGGTGATAATATTTATCTATAACAAGTTCAGTTAGGTACTCAATTATGTCAAATATATAAAATCAGCCATATAGGCAGGAACTGTATTATCTATAACTAAACCAGATCTTTAATAGTCCAATCTCCATCATTTATGGGATTCAAGTATTATCTGTGTCAATTGGAGACTGTTTACAGCTAGTCAAGAGTCCTCAATAAGCTAGAAAAAGTATAAATTTTATTTGAGAAATTATCACAATTTATAAAATATAATATAAATAAGAA